>CM037878.1:284474743-284584743 GCA_021292165.1 Shinisaurus crocodilurus
ACCTGTGGTGCTCCAGAGTGTTTCCTGACTCCATGGATTAATCTGCAACGGGGAAGCTGGAAGCAAGTGTCATAACAAGGGAAGCTGGGCTGATAAGGCTGGTTCTGCACGCTACATGCTGCAAGGGGAGGTGAGCTCTGCTAAGATCTGTGTGTGGAAGTCCAGGCAGTTGATAACACACAGATTGGAGTTTAAAATCTCCCAGCACCACTCCAACAATGTCCTGCCTGTGGGCTTCCCACTGGGGCATCTGGTTGGCCACTGTGTGAACAGAATGCTGGGCTGGATGGACCTTGGTCTGATCCAGCAGGGTTCTTCTGACGTTCTTATGGGAAGCACAGAAGTGGCACCCCATTGCAGGGCTTTGGAGCATTTAAAAGTGTAGGCAGGACCACATAGATTCCATGCAGGGGCACCAAAACTGTAGAATGTGACAGTGAGTGAACACAGAATTCAGAGTCTTGGGAATTGGCCGCATCCTTGTTTTTAAAAAGTAGGTTACTAGCCCTTATGCTGTGTGAAGATGTGTGTGTGAAATACCTGGGATTGAAAGAGAGAGAGAGAGGGAGATCAGGTGGGATTTCCTGTACTCAGTGGCTGGGCTAGTAAGTATTACCACCACGTCAGATTCTGAGAGCTGGACTCTTGTTTTGAACCAGTAACCTGTATTTTGCCGTAGGGTCCTGTTCTACTCAAGGTCCAGCAGAGGCTTTCAGATAACAATTCAAGTTCTATTGCCGACCCGTAAGACACAGCCGCCTCCCCGACACAGGATCCCTGTGTCCCCATGCTGATAAAGGAGCTGGGTAGTTCAGCCATGGCAGCCATCACCTGGGACGGAGTGATGCTGCACTTAGGTGCAACAGCTGGCTGTGTGGATTAGAAGCAGAAGAGGGAGATACAGGGCTGGGAACGCAGCAGGATGGACCCCTGCAAAAGAGCCAGGAGGAAAGAGGGCACTGACCCTTTGTGTAGCTTTCCCAATAAATTGTTTTATCGTTTAATTGTAAGTCACCTTGGGGGCCTTATTTAGGATGAAAGGCGATTCATTGTTGTTGTTGTTGTTGTTGTTGTTGTTAGTAATTATTATTTAAATGCTCCTACTCACTTGCAGTAGTTCTCTGTGTATCTCTGACTCCTTTTCTTTGGCAATTCCATCATGTACACGATGTGAAACTATGCTGTTGCCCCCTCATTCCCAAGATCACTGTTTGTTTGTTTGTTTGTTTATTATATTCCACTGTTCCTTGCAAGGAGTCCAAGGGGCTCATAAATTTATGAATACATAACTATGTTCCTACTAACCAGTAGTAGCCTGCTGGATGTCTCTGCTGCTTTTTCATTGGCAATTCCATGGACACTTAGGACATTAAGATTCGGGGGGGGGGGGATGAAAGTTTGCCTTGGTTTCTGGTTCAGGTTTTGTTTGACTCCCCATCCAGAGCATGAGACACAAATGTCTTATGTATCTTTCTCAGCCTTTCCTATCGATTTTTCCACCTTTCCTCTCCAGCTCCTTCCTCCCACCAGCTCCTTTTCCCTCTGCCCAGGTTCCCTGTCCATTATTTGTGGTGGAAACCTGGGTCCAGAGTCCTGCTGGGGGCGTGAAGAGGCAGCTGGAAGGAGGAGCTAGAGCGGAACTTTGGCGGGTGACAGAGGATTAAGCACCTTCCTCCCACCTGCTGCTTCTTGGCTAGAAATCGCAGCTTCCCAGCCTTGCTCTCGCAGAGAAGTGCCGGCTCTGCTCTGAGGATGCATGGTGGAGGCAGAGCATGTGGCTGTGCCCTAACAAGTGTTCACTTTGGCTTAGGTGGTTCTTGAAGCATTCCCCTTCATCTTAAAAATGTCTTCGGCTGAGCTATAAATATCTAGTTTGAAAGGAAAGTGAGGCATCATGCCGTGGAGGGAAAGAAAATAAAGCATCAGTGGTTTGTACTGAATCATGTTCTGCCATAATAAATATTAAGAACGAGTGTGGATTTCCCCATGTATTTTTAGGCCAAGGTTGAAAGTTATTTCAAAAGGCCCCAGAATCTAGACGTGGTGTTTTGTGCCACAAATGAAACCAGTACATCAGTTTATGTAGTAATCAGAAGATGTATTGCCCTTCTCTTTAATGCCTGTGTGGTCTGGTATGTACATTCCCAGATTGCTGGAAACTACGGACCACTTTCAGACCTCTAAATTTCTCATGGACCGCAATATATATTACATCCAATTCACAATAGTTTGATTATTATGTACATTTAAAACAAACAAACAAAAACTAACTGTGGAATCTCAGATAACGGAAGGCTGTTCTGCACAACCCTGGGTCCACGTAAGGAACTATTTCTGTTGTTGTTGTGATCTTCACACCCTGATATCATATTTTCTTTTATAGGGAAAGTCGTAAAGAGGTTTTCTAATCACCTTCTTACCTGTCCTGGGCAGAACCCCATGTTCCTTCTTCCACCTGCTGAGAGATGAATTTGTCAGCAAGGCAAGACAAAAATTTACTGGACATTCCATTCTTAGCCGAGTTAGACTCCCGGCAGATGCTAGGATCATTGAAATCCCCCATTACTACTATGGCTTGCCTTTGTGAAAGTTTTGTCATCTGTTTCAGAAACACATCATCCATGTCTTCAAGTACACTTCCACAACATCGCTTTTGTTTTGCACTCCTTCAGTTCTTAACCAGATGCTTTCAACAGGACTTCCATTGTCAGGTTCATGGATTTCTGTGCAGGAGTATGCAGTACCTTTATGTATAAATTGTATGAAAATAATTGCAGAACTGATTTGGAGAAGAAGGTGTTGGGTAATGGCACAGAGGCTATCAAACCAATGCCATCTGCTGCTGGCTTTTCCCAGTGTAAAATAAAGCTATGAAAGTTGCAGGATGGGTCTCTTACCCTCCCCCTGGGATGTCACACATGATTAATGACATCTTAGCTGATTAATCTATGAATTTTAACCATTTTATCAATTAACAGAGCAATTCTATGGTTCTTCGGAGGGCCATAGGATGGTGTGGATCCGTCTCACAGCCTGTAGACACAGCTATGACCTTGGATTGCAGGGGGGAATCCAAACAGGGATTCCCCTCCCCTCCTAGCTGCCATGGAAAGTTCCATGGTGGGTACCTTACCCAAGCTTGAAGCTCCAACATTGGGGATAGTAGGAAATGAGAAGGATGGGGTGTGCCAGTGGGAGGGGGGCTGTGGATCCACCAGGTCCAACGACCCAGCCTCCATCCCTGCCCCAACAAGCAGGATGTGGCTAGATGGGCTCAGAGGCCCGTCTAGGAGAAAATGGAATTTTGGAGGGCGAAGAGGCAAAAATTGCCTCGGTTGCTCCTCCTTCCTGCACAGGATTTTCAGAAGCCTCTGATTTTAGAGGCTTCCATTGTTAGCACATAAATCCTTTAGGATTGCACTCTAAGTGTTGCCGCCCTTAGAAGGAGGGGGGAAGTATATTTGGATTGAACATGGTTTTATGTCTGCCTGTCTTGACCCAAAGAATGAGAATTCATTTGTCTGTGCATTACTGTCATAGTGCATGTATTGCATAGTGCATCTATGGCTTGCATGTATTTTAAATTGGCTTCTTTCAACACAAGCGGCTTCCATTGTGTACTTCTAAGAAAGCCCAATGCTTTCTTCCTTCTGTTTGCAAAACAGCAATAACAGTTACCAGCTGATTAAAGAAAACATTGCTAAGGATCACTCTAATTGATTTGAATGCATGTGTTTTCCTATATTGGTTTAGTTGGAGGGCCTATTTAAACAAATAGCACTGTCATTGTGAGCCTTAATTAGATAATAAATTAATAGATAAATGGATTAGAAAGTTCAGAACGGCTCCCACCACTACTGCTAGCGGCATAAGAATGAGCCGCTCTGTATTAGCAATGTTAATAAATGCTGTGAGGAATGCAGTCAGGAAGAAAGAGGAGATGGGATCTGAAACCTGGTGAGGATAATTTTGCAGGAGTCAGGAAATCACAGCTTTCCTGTGTAGGACCTCCTCTGGAAAAGAAAATAGCTATGACCAGTAGAGTTGTAAATCGAGCCTCCGCCGGGGCAGAACTAGGCCGAGCATGGCCCCACTCGCACCCCGGCAAGACCTTACCTCCTCTTCAGGGCGGCTCGCGCGCTCCGCGGAGAGCCGCCCCAGCCGCCCGATCCGGCGGAGAACCGCTGGCGCTGCTCGATCGGTCCCATCGCGTCACTTCCGGGACCGGAAATGACGCGACGGAACCGATCTGCGCCTGCGCAGAGGCCCATTTCCAGTCCCGAGCTGCGCGCACCGCTCGAAAAAACGAGGCGGGGAGGGGACGGGGGGCAAAATAAGGCTCGGGCAGTGCGCCCAGCCTTATTTCCACCGCTAGCAGTCCTAACTAGAAGAATAACCACATTGACTTCCTGGCTGCCTTGAGCACCGTTTTCTAGGTGGAAAGGTGGGGTACGAATCAACTAAATAAATACATTATAAATATATTTATTAATATTATTTATACAATGGCTTATGAATCAAGCAAGCATGCAGGCCATGTTTGTGTCCCTAGGATTTGGAGCTGCAAAGAGAGCTGAGAGAAGCCACAAGTTGTTGCTTTTTTTCTTTCAAATTTTATTTAAATTTTAACATATAAACTACAAAATACATAAACCTACAAATTATACAACAAACACGTAACAAAAAAACAGATGATGATGATGATGATGATGATGATAAGGAGATGGAGAAGGAGAAGGAGAAGAAGTGCACCCCCCACCAGGACCGAATAACTACGTAACTATTCAACCTTCCAAAATTGTAATGACTCTTGTGAAGGTGTACACCCTTTCCCACTTAGTAAAACAAAATCTACAAATGCTCTCCATATATCTTTAAAATCATTTCGGTTTGATCATCATCATCATCATCAGGCGATCACTCGTGACCGAGTAAGATTGTCTTCCGGGATAAAAGGAGGAAATTCTAAAGAAGATTGTGTAGACTCTAGCAATGAGTCCGTAAGTGACTGTGGAGGCCAATTCTAGATCCACAAAGCTTCCCACAGTGAGGACACAGGTTACCAGATAGAAGATGGTCCTGTGAAGGATTCGTCTGACGTGCTTTTCGCTTAGCACGTTTCTCCCTTTCACCTTGCACTCGGTTTGATAATCCCCTTTTAACTTTAATACTACATGTTAACTTATCATTAATAGGAATATTCCATACCTCTTTATACCATTCCTCTATTTGATAATACATTGCATTTTCCATTTTCTAGGTATCATTAACCTTGCTGCTGTCAATAAGTTTGTAATTAAATCTTTAGTATCTTGTGTACAGTAAACCTTATCATAAATTGATAGTAATGCTATGCTGGGACATACCCCTAAGTTTACCCCAGTTATTTCCTTTATCTCTTCGAATACTATTTGCCAAAATTTCTGTACATGTTTACAACTCCACCACATATGAACATAGGTGCCAGTTTCCTGGCATCCTCTCCAACATAACACTGAATATTTCTTAGAAGCCACCAGTTGTAAGGTTAGATAGAGGGTTTAATTTGGGCCAGGGCTTAACTGCGGAAACATTGAACCAATAAGAGGGAGGTCACAGGGCCCTCACACGAACCAGTGCTTTTTTTCTGGAGAAAAAGGTACCGGAACTCTTGGATTACATTTCCTCGGGAGTAGATGGCGATTAAATTGTAATGCAATTAATAGAAGAAAAGGTGCTGGAACTCAGTTCCGGTGAGTTCCACCAGAAAAAAAGCCCTGCGAATAACCCAGGAGTTTGTGGTGCCACTTGCAAGTTTGTGGCTTGGCTACATTCAGGCTCCATTTCTGTGAATTGGCCGCTTCCATGTGGAGGCTTCCCATGTGGTTGCTGCTGTTTGCACAAACCCTGTGGCTCAAAAAGGTGCCACCATTATCATGCAGTCATGGCAGCACCCAAGTGGAGTTGCAGGTTCACACAAATTAGCACTGCCCAACTGTGAGCCCAATGGTGGCACTACACACTCCAAGGCACCCACATGAGCACCAGCTCAATGACTTTCAGCATGTTCAAAGTACCTTGCTTTCAACCAACATGTATACAGCGGCCAGTTTCTAAACTTAGATGTGTTGGGGACTTGGGGGAAAAGTTAACTTGAATTTCCCCCATCCAGACAGAGGAACCACCCACCAGCAGATCCTCAGTTTTGTCTGGATTGAGCCTCAGTTTATTGGCTTTCATCCAGTCCATTACCAAGGCCAGAAGTAGAATTGTGTGTCATCAGCATACTGATGACAAGACACCCCCAAAAATCTGAATGACCCCACACAGTGGTTTCATGTAGATGTTAAACAACATGGGGGATAGAATAGACCCCCGTGGAAACCCCCCCACTGGAGGTTCTGTGGAGCCGAGCAATACCCCCCGAGCAATACCATCCTGATAGGAGCAGAACCACTGCCAAGCAGTGCCCCAAACTTGAACAGACGCTCGAGAAGGATACCATGATTGACAGTAACAAACACTGCCAAGAGATCAAAGAACAAAGAAAGGGAGACGGAATCCCTACAAACTACACTATAGACTATAATAAATATCTAGACTATGCTAGACATTTCAAAGAATATTATCTCCTCTTTTATAGTCCAAATTACCTAGAAATCTTATTCCCACCTACTTTACAATAAAAAGTTATTCATATATATGAAGTCCAAGCATACAATTATTATTATTATTATTATTATTATTATTATTATTATTATTTACAGTATTTGTATACTGCTCCACATCTAAGTAGATTCCAGAGCGATGAACAATAAAAAGATAAAAACAGATAAAACAAACAAAAACAGTACATTGAAAACAAAGTAACATTGCAATGGTGGTTGGACAGCAAAGAAGGCATCTCAGAAGAACAAGGAGGTCTTCAGCAGGCACTGAAAGCAGCACAATGTCGGAGCTTGCCTGACCTCCAGAGGCAGGCAGTTCCACAGAAATGGAGCTGCCACACTGAAGGCTCTTCTCCTGGTGGACTCCAATTGGGCCAAAGATCCATGAGGAACCACCAGGAGCATGCCATCTGATGACCTCAGCGACCAGGCAGATTGGTATGGAAGGAGGTGCTCTCTCAGGTAACCTGGTCCCAAGTTGTTTCGGGCTTTGTACACAAGTACTAGAACCTTAAACCTGACCTGGTAGTGAATAGGTAGCCAGTGCAGTTCCTTCAGCAAAGGAGTTGCATTCTGAAAAGGGTCAGCTCCCAACAACAGCCGAGCTGCTGCATTCTGCACTAGCTCCAGCTTCTAGAGCTGCCTTAAGGGCAGCCCCACATAGAGCGCATTGCAGTAATCCAGTCTTGAGGTTACTAGCGCCTGTATCACTGAATTATTTTGTATTAATCTCAGTCAATAAATAGAAGCCAATAACAGAACAATGAAAGATGTGACAGAACATACATGAAAAATAAAACCCCATCTTTAACTATATCATAATCTCCCATTAAATGGTTCTAGCCTATTAAAAGCGCTACGAAGATTTATTTTGTCTGCCAAAACACCCCTCAGTGTTTTATTCAGGGCCAAAGCAGACATTACTTTGAATCCATATCTAGCAGTGATGTCTTTCCCTTCCCCCACCATTTTACTCTAGAGTAGGTATAGGGGGTCTATCTGGATTGGGCCCATGACCCTCAGAAGATGGAACCCTTTAGGACATTGCACTCTCAGGGTGTTCTATCTATACTCCATTTCTTGGAGGCCTAAAATGCTTCTTTTTGGCATGCAAATTACACACACAATTCCATCTTCCTCTGAAATGGAGCTATTTAATTTGAATGAGTTGACGGACACATTTTCCTCCCCTAGGGGAATAGGCATGGCCTCATTATTGGTCATTGGTTGCTATTTTTTTACCACAGAGCACATTGTTGTCAGGGTCTCCTCCTTGGGACAGGATCATCTCTCTAACTAAATAATGGCTCAAGTGGGTATAATTAAGTGTGAAAAAAGATTAACATTGAAACATACATAGTGCAGACAGGTGTGTAGCATCACTGTAGAGACATGAGGAATACAAAAAGCAATTTAATTGTATCTTGAGAAAGTGACCTTGTACTCCATATTACTTTATCTGGAATAATTATCACTTCTTGTTCCATACTCATAATTGCTAATGCTGATCAGAACTTCCATTTCTTCCTTACGCATGCACTGGACGGGTCGGGGAAAAAATCCATGTCTGTTCCCCCATTCAACCACCTTGACAGTGAATACAAAAGGTTAGTTAAAACAGCCTTGCAGATAGGTACGGAAAAACCCCACCCAGCTCTCAAAAACATTTTTATTGTTTAGTTAGTACTGTATGTCGGTAACCTTTTCATAGTTTTTATAGTTGGTTGGAGAGGAGATGGCCCGGCGTCATCAAATATAAATCTGGAAAGGCTTTAATTTCCATCCTATCAGGGGTCAAGTCCCTAGCAAGTCTCTAAAAAGCCAACCCTGTACTTACCTCCCTCAACTTTTATCATCAATAGTCTGATTAGCAACTGCTTAGGCACAGAAACATCCATTGTGAAGAATACAGAAATTATGTTTCATCAGGCACTGTGTGTGAAACTCATCATTCATGTCATTGAAACCTTGCTGGAAAAAAGTACTTGAGAATATATTACAGGGAACAATCACAGTTGCTCTTGGGGTGGGCAGCATGACCTAAGAGGTCTTTGTATTTCCTCCACTTCTAATTTCTGTGATCGTTGACTTTTACCTCTGTCATTGTTCAGTTTAATAGTGACTCTTCCTATCTTGGGGAAGGTGGTGGGTGGCCGCTCTTTGTTTTGCGGTTCTGGCAAGCTTAGAATCTATTTGGAAGATATGGCTCAGCGAGGAAACCCACGAGGTACCTGGGCTTAGGGGAAATGGCTGTGAAGTCATTGGACTTCAAGGGACAATTGGGTTTCAAGTCAGGTTAGGAGCTGGGTGATGGTGTCCAGCTCTCACAATGACATCTCTGCCCCTTGGTCTCAAAAGACTGGAGAAAAGAGGAAATGGGATTACACTCTTTTTCCCCCCGCCTGCGATCTTCCGACTTTTGCTTGCAGTGTTGAGCTGGCACCATGAATTAATTGAAGTGGGTGTTTTTTTTTAATTAATTATACTTTATGTTTCTATCTTGAGCCTCCATTTTCTAGTGGGTTGACCCCCTCATGTTAATCAAGAAGGCACCAATGCACCTTCATCCTGCTATCTGCAAAATTTTGCATAATGTAATAGAGTTTGCAGATAGACTGCAGCCCAGTGTGCTGAGATGGGGGGGTGTCTCTCATCAAAAAAGAAAAGAAAAGCTGTGGGGGGGGGGGCTTTGATCAGGGCTTGGTCTCCTGAATCAAAATGACAGCTGGCTTCATTGGATTTCAGCGAAGCAATAAAAAAAACCCCAAAAACCGTGGGGCCTATTGTGAATAAATTGCTTGCTTCTCTTCATGCATAGCGATGTCTGTTGTGATTTCGTTTGTAATTTCTTTTCTAATTGTGGAAGTTACTTCCCATGAAATTCTATACAAGGAAGCGTTTGGCTGGGCATTGTTCTCTTGTTCAATTTAAGACATATGTTCTCCTGCAGATTGGGTAAATCAATATATTATCCCGGCACAAGACCAAATTGAAAAATGGCCAGTGGCTTGCGCAGGCCCACAAATGTAACTTTCTTACCACTACTGTTATCTTAAAAGCCCCTCGTTACTGATAACTGCACCACTAGCGCACATGATGCTTCACAAAATAACATAAGCATCAGACAGGTCCCTGCCCCAAGGAGCGTACAGTCTAAGTTTAGAACATGGTGTGGTGTGGATGCAAAATTGGCTTACATAGCTTAGTACATGGGGCTTAGTTCCAGTTGGGAACAAAAACTAGGGGGGTCAAAAACATAGGTAAGAAAAAGGCTAGACGAGAGTAACAGCCTGAGAGCACTGGAACTACTGAACTGAAATCTGCCATTGGCCATAAAGCTATATCTGTGGCAGCAGGAAGAGACATCGCCCTATCCATGCGTCCTCATTTGCCTGGCATTGGCAATACGAGTGTCTTCTGTGTTCTGTTTGATTCCTAAAGTGCAGATCGGGACTGCATGGTGACTGGGAAGCTTTGAAGCCAAAGGCTTCATGGAAGAGGTTAGTTTTGAGATGGAACTGAGTGAAAGAGAAGGATGGCACCAGAGAGGTATCCAGGGAGTGAAGTTGGACTGGGAGACAGCACATGGCTCCTGGCTAACTGGGGAAAACCACACCTAGTAACGATTCAAACCTGGCATGGCTGCATCTAAATGCAGCCCTGCATTCGCTGTATAGAATTCTTCTTCAGCTTAACCTGTAGATCTACACAAAAGGGTTGTTCCTGCAAGAGTAAAGGGCATATAAGGTGAATCTTCTTCAAGATAACTAGGGGCACAATCCTATATATGTTTAGACCGAGAAAAGTCTACAACTCCCAACATTCCCCAGACACCTGGCTGGGGAATGCTGGGAATTGTAGGACTTTTTTCAGTCTAAATATGCATAAGATTGTCCCCTAAAGTTTGAAAAACATTGACATAACTGTATTATCATCATCATCAACAACAACAACAACAACAACAACAACAGGCAAAGCTCTCTGGGCAGTTCACAAAAGATTAAAAACTTAAAAGAACAATGTAAAACGTAATATAAAAACCATTTACATACAAAAACAATTTAAAATAATCAGCAATAAAAATCCCAGAACTGGTTAAAACTGGTCAAATGCCTGGGAGTAGAGGAAAGTCTTAATCTGGACAATGCTGGCACCAAGTGGATCTCACCAGGGAGAGCGTTTCATAATCGGGGAGGCCATCACCGAAAAGGCCCTTTCCTTTGTCACCACCCTCCGTACCTTCCTCAGAGGAGACACCCGTAGGAGGGCCTCAGATGACGATTGTAGTGTATGGGTAGGTTCAACTGAAGGATGAAAACTTGAGCCTTTCTGATTGCACAGTCCTGTGAAGAAGGAGAAGGAGGAAGAGGAGCATTAATGTATAGGAATTATGTTGCTCAGAGAGGACGTAAGAATTATATTAATGGACCTAGAAGTTGTGATTGTTGTTTTATCTTTAGACTATTTCAAAAACTGCTATTAGGTGTTGATAATGGGGGTGGCAGTGCGTGTTCTCTCCTGCCTCAAGCAGCGGGAGAACTTGTGCCACAGCAGCTCAACCTGCAAAGGAAGAGGATTGAGGCTGAAAGGCCAAGAGAAAGTATGCATTTATGGAAACTAAGCTGTAAGCAAGCACAGTAGATGAGAGACTGTAGGACATGTTCACTGCTTGTATGACATGGAAGTCAAGCCAGGGTGCCTTAACTTTCTATGCTTTTTGATGCCTGAATGATTTTTTTTAAAATTAGTTTTTTTAAAAATATGAATTACATCAAAACAAAACAAAAACCTTATAAAAAATAATGGCGGGGGGAAATAAAATTTTCTTACAGTATTTAAAATGAATCACTTACAGTCAATATGTATGAAATATATATCCATAAGTATCCATAAGTATGTAGTAATACAACTATCTGTAAAGACAGTTATGCATAAACTTCAGAAAAAGCAGACCAAATATCCATGTATCTATCCAGCCGCAAGTGGCGTCTAAATACCACCCGCTCAAATGTTGAAAGCGTTATTAGGTCCTCAAACCATGAATGAATTTGTAAACATCTGAACTGATCACACCAAATGAATTTGATCACAGATAGAATGAATGAATGAATGAATGGCAATAGGTCAAGTAGAGGGGGTGACAGGCTGAGGAGACCTTCAAGTCCAGGGGACGATCCTAAGGCTGTAATCCTACATGTGCTTACTTGGAAGTCAGTTCTATTGAAATCAATGGGTTTACGTTTTAGTAAATGTGGATTTGGGTTAGGCTGGAAATGTAGTTCCATTATATTTTCCAAAACTGGTAGCTGTGTGTCACACCCCTCCCCTCATAGAGTTCTCAAGCTTTTTGGAGCTATGGGTGCACTTACGTAAGGTTGGGGGGGTTTCTCTTTCTCTAACCCTTACACCTCTCACAATGACCTTGGGAGGTCTGTTATCCCTACCTTATACTTCCTTGACCAAATCTAAAGCACAGTTTCCCACACAGGTTGCTTCAATAAACAAAGTAAAGTTTATTTAAAATATAACAGTTTCTTGAAATAAGTTTCAAATGTAAGTTTCGGCCAATATTAATTAATGAACTATTCTATTTCCAGTCTGCCTTCACCAAGTTGTTCCCAAAATATTAATCCAGGACCGGTGCAAGGCAGTTTGGTGCCCTAGGCAAGATCAGATATTTAGCGCGCACACACTCTTCCCACTTGAGAGCGCTGTATTTTTTCCCCAAGGCGTTTCTGGCGCCCCCTTTAGCCCTGCGCCCTAGGCAGCTGCCTAGTTTGCCTAATGGTAGCACCGGCCCTGTATTAATCCCTGCACTCTCACTAGCTAATCTCCTAACAAACCTAATCCAGCCTCTCAGCTCTCTCTCCACTTTCTCTCCAGTCAACTCCACTCCACTCACTCTTCCAGTCTAAACAGCACCACCCACAGCTTACGTACCATAGGCTTTACCTCCCTTCTCACTCTCTCAGCCAATCACCTCACATATGCAAATCAACCATTCTTCTTGCCCATCGTTTCTCACTCACCCTAGACTTACCTAACATAACATACACACATAGGTGTAACAGGAATACATGCTTATATAACCATAGACTCAATACAAGAACACATTATTGTTAGCGATGTAAACTGAGTGGGGGGTGTACCTGCTTGGAGGGGGGTGTGCTCCGGAGCACCCCCCGCCCACTCTCGCCTCTCGCAGCACCAGGGAACCGACGGCACTTTTTAGCGTAAAAACCAGGGCAACCCAGCTTAAAACGGCCGCGAATAGCAAATCACGGCCGTTTCAAGCTGGGTTGCCCTGGTTTTTATGCTAAAAATGCAGCGCCAGGGGAACCGGAACTGACGTGCCGGGGAAATGAAGTTCCTTTCCCCGATGCGTCTTGGATCGCGCATAGGCCAGGTCAGTCGCGAGAGTCTCGGGGGGGGGGAAGCAGGCCGCTTTCAGCCTGCTTTCAGCCCACCTGAGACTCGCGGTTACATCCGTACCATATATACACTTTAATTTACCCCCAATAACATAACATCATACTGTGCATTTAATCCAAGGTGCTGGTGAATGGGTACGTGGCTGAGGGTTTCTGTGAGATTATTGCAGGCCAGGATATATATCATCATGCAGCTACTGGTCTACTGGAGCTCAGAAGGACAGTTTCTGAAAGTCATTTTAATGGTGGGCATATCTGTACAATAGTTGCTTTTGCTTAGCTGTCCCAACAGGGGAAAACGAGAGACTTGATTTTAATCACGATTTTAAAAGAACGAAAGAAAAAGGAACTGTATCTACAAAAGGCCAGACATTCTCGCTTTCTTATTCCATTCCAAATAGAAGCGCAAAACAAAAGGCTTTATCTGGCTGATAATTTAGCCCTGATGGACTTTGGAGATATGATGTGGCTTCACGATTTTGACAGCCACGTCAGAGTCATTTTTGCCCACAGTTCGGCAGCAGCAAGGATGAAAAACAGAACAATTTTTTAGTGAATGCTACATGCATTTCAAGGACAGCAATTAGATAGTCCATCCTAAACAGTATTTAGTTGAAAAGTTTGGTCCTTTTTCAAGGGCAGGTAAGCAAAGATGGATGAATCAGTATGGTCTGACTTGTTTCTGCATTAATCTGCGATGTAAAAGTTCTGCATTAAAGAAGTGCATTTAAATATGTATTTTAATGTATTTTCTTTCAAAATAGGCGTTTTAAAATGCATTTTGATACATTTTTTTTAAAGCTGAGAACTCTGTGGGAACATGTGAGAAGTGTGAAAGCTGCGCATTCTAATCTGCACATTAATCTGGGAGGTACGGATCAGGTCAATTCATATCATCATTTGCAAAAATCAAATTCCTCAAGGATCCCTACATGCAACCTATGGTAGGCTTGGATACCTAATGATAAATTTACCGCAGGTAAATTTGTACTGTAGGGTTTGTTTTGTTTTGGTTTTTATGAATGACTCGCAGGTCCACATTCCTGCTCAGTCATTCGTGGTCCTGGGGAAATCTCTGTCTCTCAGCATCACCTGCTTCCCATGCTTGTTATGAGGATAAAACACAAACAACTTTAGGTCTCGGTACCTTGAACACTCTTCCCCCAGTGATAGGAGAATTCCTCTCTGCCCAACCTGTTTTGGGATTATTTAAATTATTCTGAAATAATTTGTTTCAGTTTGGGGGGCCCACCTTGAATCAAAGCTCCGTTGCACTTCGGATGATGTTTTCCAGGAGCTTAGGGGCCTCGCCACACCCAGTCTCACTGCGATCCCCTTTCCTTCCCCAAACATACCTGGTAGGAATGAGATCTGATTCTGAGTTAGGCCCTAGAAGTTGGTGTTCAGGCCTATGGCAGTGTCTACATCAGGGTGAACAAATCCCGGGGATCAGGGGGTCACACGCCCCCAGAACCTACTGGGGCCCTCACCCCACCCCAGCTACATCCACTGCTGCTACGTTTGCCACCACAGAAGCTGCAAAAAGCGCACCAATATTTCAGGGAAACAGGGCGCATGGGAAATGGTCCCCGAGAGCTTCTCTGAAATAGAATTTGGCCCTTGGACTGAAAAGAGGTTCAACATCCCTGGCTTTGAATACCTTTCTCCTACCAAGCTCCAGTACCACATGTCTTTGAAGCAAGAGATTGCGGTGAGGTTAAGTTGGGAGATGCTATTCTTCATGCAACGCATAGCCTCACCCAGCTTCACATTTGAAGGGGGCAGAGCAGGGATGCACAAACAAGTGGTTTTCATGATGGGCAAGATTCTCCGAACACCACCTTGAAGCTCAGGTTGCCTTGTTTCCCATATTCGATTGCTCTCTCTTTTTGTTTAGTCTGAATGGGGAAGTGTGCATTTTGAATGGGGCAAATGCACATTTTAAAAAAAGAATCCACTGAAATGCACACACACACCCCCGCTTGAGTAAAGCATGAAAATGCACAATTTTGCAAAACACGTGCTCCTGCCCCGCATTCATGTTTGGGGTAACAAATGGAACATGTTGCATGATTTGAGAACATGCATGGAATTCTCATACCTCCCTAGGGTAGAGACATTAATAAAATACACATGGCTGCCTCATCGTACCTCCTTTGGCCTTTAAGGAAACCATTTCTCCACACTTCTCTGCTCATCTAAAATGCAAAAATAATAATCCTGGCCTGCCTCACATGGCTGTTGTTAAGGACTACAAGGAGATCATAAATGTGAATGCTCTAAAGTGCTATGTTGTATTTGCCAAGTATTATTAGAAAGTGCTAAGACTTATTCACATGCATGTCTGAACCAGACTTTGGGTCAAGATTTGACAGGGATTGAAAAATTATGATTCAACAAGTATTACCTTCATTAGGTTTCAAACTCAGTTTTGCCAACCATTAAAAAAAAAGATTCAGACAATAGTTGCTTTTTTATATTAGGATAGATTAGGTAGGAAGACAAAAGTGTAAATTTAATTGGTGTGTGTGTGTGTGTGTGTGTGTAGTATCGTTGTCATTAAAAGCACAAAACCAAACTGAGAGCAGAGAGTCTGATCCACACATATGCCCGTGAGTCTAACTGGAGTTTGCACATGGCAAAGGCAGAACTGAATTATAGCCACATTACGGAAAGAGTCCGGCAATAACTCCTCTTGTTGCTTGCTGGCTTCAGGCCGTGTTGGATAATTGAATTCATTTGGAATAGATTCTCCTCCTTGAATTTGCTGTGGGAGCTAATAGCATCCTGTCTTTCAAATTCAAGGAAAATCCATAGTTGTCTGAGGGCCAAATGAGACGATACACAGGAGATGTGTGAACATTCTCTCTTTTTTTAAAACAAAAACAAAAACTGAGAAGGAGAATTGGAGGCGGCTGCTATCAAGAGACAAAGAGTGACTGCGGTGGGATTCTTATCTCTTTCTTTTCCTGTGTGTGTGTGTGTTCGTTCAAAATTGCCCATCCATAGAACTTGTTTTGCATCCATAGAGGAAAAGATACGGAGTCCCCGCAAATTCTCCTCTGCAGGGAGAAAAGCAACTTGGAGAAGGTGATTTTGACTAAACTAAACCAACTTCAAACCATGGTTTAATATTCATATCCTGTCTTATTCCAAAGTTGGTTAGGGGCTTCCTGATTGTTTGCTTGTACTGAAAAGACAGGAGCGAAGTGAGTGCGTTCATAGGCAAAAGGCTCATTCATACCTCTGCTATTTAAGATCCAAGTGGAGAGGCGGGTAAGAAATGATGATGATGATGATGATGATGATGATGATGATGATGATGATGATGATAAGTAGTAGTAGTAGTAGTAGTAGTATTAAGATGAGATATGATTGTCCAAACTGAGCTATTGTGCTGCACCTTTCTCTGGTTGACGAACTTCTGGGATCTATTGTTAGTTTGTTTTTTAGAGTAGCTTAGGAACATAGGAAGCTTCCATATACCACGTCAGAGCAGTGGTCCATCTCATTCAGTCTTGTCTACACTGACTGGCAGCATCTATGCAGGGTTTCAGACAGGAGTCTTTTCCAGCCCTACCTGGAGATGCTGGGGATTGAACTGGGACCTTTTGTATGCAAGGCACGTGTCCTACCACAGAACCACAACTCCTTCCCAAACCCTGAAGTTTCGTCATCCTTAAAGCAATATGTATACTGAGCCTACTATGGAGTTGATTAAGTAAAATGTTATCTTCTTTCTCTGGCATATAGTGATATATGCTGCTGTTAGCACTACAGCTGTGTGTGATTTTCTGGTGTTGGTGTAGAGCACATGAAAAAGGCAGGGATGGGGACTCGGACTCGAGGACTCGACTCGTGAGTCGGACTGAGTCCCCCCTCTGACTCGACTCGGACTCGAGTCCCAATATTTTTAATGGGACTCGAGACTCGACTCAGGACTCGAGACCAAGGACTCGTCAACATCCCTGGGCTGTTGACGAGTCTTCTGGCTGTGCCAGAAGGAGCGTGATCACCGGTGAAGAGCGCATGGAAGCGAGGCGCGCCGCTGCTCGGCCACTATGGACAGCTACCAGGAGCGCAGCCCCAACGATGTGTTGAGATTTATTTTGATTGATGTGTTGTTGTGGGGGGTTTGGGTTAGGGTCAGACATTTTGGGTTTGGCTGCCTCTGCCTGCCTGTTTGGGGTTCCCAGCCTCCTCTGCCTGCCTGGTCTCTTCTTGACCTGTTCAACAGTTGAATTGTCCAAGACAAAGGCCTCTGCCTGCCTGCTTTGGGGTTCCCTGCCTCCTCTGCCTGCCTGGTTATTTTGGGTTTGTCTGCCTGGTCTGTTCTTGCCAAAATCAGTTGCAGAGTTTTGAAATAAAAAGGCACACTTGTGCCTAGAATTTATTTAAGGCACACATCTGAAGTAGCCTTATTTTGTTGGGGGGAAACCCCATTGATTTTAATAGGGACTCGTGGAGTCAGTTTTGGGAGTGACTCAGGACTCGTGACTCATGAGTCACCATTTTGGACCAAGGACTCAGACTCGGACTCGAGACTCGAGTCCAAAGACTCGTGACTCGACTCGTGACTCGAGACCAAGGACTCTTCAACATCCCTGGAAAAAGGTCCTGGGTTCAATCCCTGATATTTCCCGGAAGGGCTGCATTGAGCAGGGGGTTGGACTCGATAGCCTTGTAGGCTCCTTCCAACTCTATGATCTGTGAAATCTATAATCTATGAATCCTGCCTGAAACTCTGAGGAACTGCTGCCAGTCAGTGTTGACAATACTGGGCTCGATGAACCGAGGGTCTGACTCAGTATATGGCAGCTTCCTGTGTTCCTAGTCATTTGATGTTTATGATGTTTATATATTGCTTTTGTGGATTGGCTGCCAGCTGTCTTGGGGATCCTTTTTGGATGGAAATTTGGGGTAAAAATATTTCAGTTAATTAATTAATAAGGATCAATTGGTTGTGGGGCAATTCTGCCGCTGCGTCTTCAGCATCAGCTGTGTTTGGATGCTCCCATTGCACTTGAGGCACAGACAGAGCGGAGTTGTCAGCCCGCAGCAGAGGCCGACTGAAAGCAGGCAAGGCCTGAGCAGTGAATACTGTGGAGAGATGAGGTGGGTAGCCCTCCTCTTTGGGTAGGTACTTCGCTGGGCTCATAGGAGCTGTTAATGGTTTAATTAATTATTTTATTTCTCAAGGCACATCAGGCACTCTCTCTCTCTCTCTCTCTCTCTCTCGGGGACGGTGGCACACTATTCAGTAATTACTGGGCTAGGCTAAAAGTAAGAAATGCTGTCAGTCATTAAGCTTCAGCATATCAGCCTCATCACCAGGTGGTGTCTGGAAGACGTTTCTCCCCATGGTACAGAGCTGCCTAATGAAGGCCTTTATGGAGGATTTTTAAAAAAAATGCAAGTACATTTGGCTGCCTTTGGAGAAATGATGACAGTTTCCATACCCTGTTGGCTTGTTCTGGTCTATCGGTTCTTGCTGCGTGGTCCCTAGAGTCTGTCTCATTTTGCACTTTTAAGATTTTGAATTCCCCGATCCTACCAGAAAGCAGTGGTGGCTTCCGCTTCAGCATCCCAGAGAATCTCCAGTACATTGGTTGAGTGTAGATGCATTGTTAAACTATGGCAGTGATGGCGAACCTATGGCACGGGTGCCACAGCTGGCACGCAGGGACCTCTCTGTGGGCACTCGAGCTATTGGTCACCAGATCGCGAAAAGACTGTCCCCTTCTGCAAAACACTAATGATTTTGTTCTTTCTCACAGTGTGGAACAGAATGATTTTATTCTAGAATTCCTGTTACAGAATTATTTTCTTCATTGTTAACACATTTAAAAGATTTTGAAGAATGATGCACAGAGCATGGCTTGGATGTAAAGCCCTAACAGTTGACCCGAGTGCTGCATGTGTTGCTCTCAAACTAACGGAGTATGAGCCAAGGTTTGACAAATTATCAGCATGCATGCAATAGCAAAAATCACATTAATTGTGCAAAAGCATGCCCAATGCAAACTTTTACCTAATGCAGTGTTTGCAGTCCAAGACATAAAGTGTTTAAAATGTGTTAAGCACGTTTAGTTTTCTTGTTTATCTTGCTCATCCTAGTACAGGTTGACTTTTACTAATCCGACACCTGTAGAAGCAGGGAAAGGACCCGGGATAAAGCTTGCCCCATACAATTTCAGTCTGACATATAATCATATTACAAGTTGAGAATCCCTTATCCAAAAATACATGTGATGTGCCTAATTATTTAAAAAGTTTGTATAAATTCCCTTCAGGCTATGTGTACAATGTAGTACTATAATAATTTTTTGAGTTGATTTTTTTTTTCCCAACAAAAAACTGTTTGCATCATTGAAAGCTCTGTGATTGTGTTTTTCTTTAAAGACAAAAGATGTTAATTAGTTTGGATAACTGTATGAGTTGTTTTTCTAAAACTAAAACCTCGGTATTCAGGTCTAATTGCAGTGTTGGCACTTGGAAATAAATAAGTTGGTTTTGTGTTGCAGTTTGGGCACTCGGGCTCAAAAAGGTTCGCCATCACTGAACGATGGTTTAGCGCAGAGATGGTGTCAAGGGCCTGATCCTCAAGCACACACTCTGGCATTCTGACACAGGACACCCCACATCTTTTCTGGGAAGACTCTTTTATGGTAGCAAATCTCACGCTAAAAGCTTAATGGTTACACTCTCCAGAAAACATATAGCTGGTGACAATTACCTGTAGGCTCCATCGGTAATTCCACAACAACAATCCAAAGCTAATAACAATAACCTTGTCAGAGATCCAGGCAACTACGTTCCTTCATTGTAATCTCTTTGTAAGCTCAGAGTAAAGGGCAAGAGCTTGAATGATTATCGGGGCCAGCCTTCCCAGGCAATCTGAGACAAGGGTTTTCAAATACAGGGCAAGGGGCTTGAATGATTCCAGGGGCAAGCCTTCCCAGGCAGTCAAAGACAAGGGTTCTAGAAAAAGACCTCGACAAATCCACACATGCAGAGGTTTAGTCCAGCCTTGGAAACTTTGTTGGAACCTCCGCATCACATGGGTCCAGGCGGATCACATCTAAGAGTCAAAACAGGTTCAAGAGTAAGTCCAGAGTAATCCCACAAGTGCAAAGATTTTGACAACCATAGCTTCCCCTTTGGTATCTTCACACTACATGTCTTTAAGCAGGCACTGAAGACTTTATTATTTCATCAGGCCCTCCTTTTATAATATTCTATCATATCTCTATGGAATTTTATAGTTTTTATCGAATTTTAATGGATTTTTATACTGTTTTTATATTGAACAGATGTTTTTAGTGCATACTTATTTGTTTAATTGATTGTTATTTTGTACACCGCCTAGAGTAATAGTATATAGGTGGGATATAAATTGAATAAATAAATAAATAAATGGGTCCAGGCATAGAAAAGTCCAAGAGTCAAGATCAGTCTAAGCCAACTGGCAAATCTGGGCTATCGACGATGAAGATACATAATCTATAGCAAACAAGAATTCACACTCTCTGAAAAGTATAGCAGTACTTTTCATGGCAGGTTCTTAACAATACCAAGTTCAATAGAGAAGAGTCCAAATTGGAAGGAGAGTCCATGTGAAGAGTGCCTCAAGAAGCTCTGATGGTAGTAAGTCTAAGCAGAGAGAATTTCAGGTAGTGGAGATGAGAATGTTCCTAGCAAAGGCTCTCAGCCTGGGCATCAGCTTAAAAGCGAAGGTGTGGCTGCGATAGCCCTCCTCCTGAACAACTAATTGACAAGAGATTGTAGCCCATCAGCGAGGTCCCCTGCCCAAACAAGGTATCTCCATTCTGCCCTTCAGGGGTGACACTTCAACTTGTGTGACACCTCCGAAAACCACCCCCTCTTCTGTTAGGTTCTTACAGAGAGGCTGCCAGCTTCCTTCCCGGCCAAGGCTAAAGCTAGCAGCTGGACAGGAGTAACTTATCTCTCACATGCTTTCCTGTAAGAACACTGACAGGGATAAGCTCACACTGATTCTGACATTCCACAGGCTGAATAGGCCCAAATTCTTCCAGACCACTTCTGATCAGATTCAAGCTATAAACCAGTGCCGTGCTGCAGCTGGGTTACAACATGTTGTTCAACTACAGCTTCCATCATCCTTGACCATTGCCCATGCTGGCTGGGGTTGATGTGAGCTGGCGTCCAACAACACCTGGAGGGCCACCGGTTCCTCAACGCTGGTTTAGCGTTATAAGAAGGAGCCTAGCCTGCCCCCAAGCTTGGGTGTTCCCTCCGTGAGGAGGAGATAAGAAGCTTCCACTTCCATTTTAGATTAACCGCAGTTTAACTTGTCGTCCAGACCCTGCGTTCATCCTAACTATTGTTAGTGAAAACAAACCAGCTTCACAAACCATGGTTTGAAGTTGGCTTCTACATGGTAGAAAAGGTCTCCGCTCAGATCTTGTGCGGGGCAATGAAGACAGTGACAGAGGAGGCAGAGTTAGCATGCTCACCCATGCTCTCCCTTGTCACATGAGTAACATGAATACCTGAATATGGCTACTGTGTAAGTACATCTCCCAGGAATACAAAAAGCATTGTATACATTTTACAAAGTGAAGCCCAAAACACCAAGCAATGCAAGAGACAGCAGCGAATGTGCCACATTATTATGCAGAGTGCAGGTAAATACAAGGCCGTACCTAATTAGGCCTGTGGCTCATGCTGGCTCAGCTTGTCTGAGTGTGGAAAGCTAAGCAGGGTCAGGCCTGGTTATGACTTGGATGGGAGAGCCCTCCTCTAGTTTCCTGCATTGAGCAGCGGGTTGGACTCAATGGCCTTGTAGGCCCCTTCCAACTCTATGATCTATGAAATCTATGAAACAATTAATATAAGAGCCAGTTAAATAAATATAAGATCCAATCAGTGTTGGTGTGGCTGGCTCCTGCCTGCTCATGAATAGTCATAGCAAAATAAATAGTATGCAAATAAACACTTGACAAGAAGTATTTTACTTTCTGTAGTAAACATAGGGGTGTTACATGATAACTTGTTAACAGCATAATACCTTGATGAGGTGACGTTTCCTTGTAATTTTTTTTTATGCAGATACTTCTTCCGTTCCACCATTTGTTTCCCCATTTGACAAACAAGTGTAGGAAATGCAAAACTAGTTCAAGCCTAGTGGCCGGTTTGCCGGCCAGATGGGCGATTGATAAATACAACAAATAAATAAATAAGCCTAGTGTTTCCCATGAATGGATTTTATTTTCACAAGGTAGGGGTGCATTTATCAGAAGGACACAAACCCTGGATAGAATCAGGTGGTAAATTGCTCTAATTAGTTTCGCCGCTTGTTCCTTATTTCAAGGAATGTGTCTTTATTTAGTGTACTAGCGAGCAGACCTGGACTTTGCACCGGTTGGAATAGCCCTTCATCTGATCCAGTGATGCCTTCAAGTGACCTTACGGAGCTTTCAGAGCTAGACATATTGTGCCCACCCCATCTGAGTGAAGCCATGGCTCCCAGCATCCCTAGGTATGGCCTCTGCCATGGTGTACCCCTATAGCCCTTGGAGTGGTCTATCCACTCCATTCTTCGGAGGTGTGCCCACAGCAGCGGGGAGGGGGCAGGCGTATTACTGTGTCCCTTGGCCTACTAATCCCCCCTGACTTCCAACTGTATACAGTGCAAAGCAATGGTTAGGGGCACCACCTGTCCCTTGTGGGTGAAGATGTGACCGCAGGCTTCAACCACATGGACACATTTAACTTCATGAAAAATTAATTAATGCATTCAAAAGACAAAATAACCCCGAGGTGCACACCGCTAGGGACCCGTTGGTATGCCTGCCAAGGTCCAAGTGTCTAGGTTTCACAACCTAGGCGCTATAGTGCGGACAGTCAGACAGACACAAAACTTCTTTATTATTATAAATTAAAATGCAGCGTTGAATTTCAAGCTAATGCAATTTGTGTTCCTTGTTTTGGTACAGTCTAATAGTACAATACTGTAAATGTTCTGACACACCATAAGATGTTGTTTTCCTACACTTGTTAGATTTGTGTTCCTTAATTCGGAGCGGTTCAGGTGGCAAACCTTAGGATTACTATCAAAGTCCTTCGGTATAGCTGGTTTGTGGATCAGCCTTCCCTCTCTGCATTGACCCAGTTGGGACTCATGAGAGGATCTGGCATATGCTCAGCGTCAGGCTTCAAGCGCCATTCAGGAATAAGTGGAGGCTCCGCTGCACACCATGCAAACACCAAAAACCAATCCGTGCAATAGATCTCTCATTCTTCTGCACCTGGGGAAACAGTTTTCTACCAAAGCCTCTTTTGAATGCTTCTTCTCGGAATTGTGAGTGCAAAATTGCTTACTTCTGCTGTAGCATAGTGGCTAAGAGACTGAGCTATCAATCAGGAAGTCCCTGGTGTGAATCTTCCCACTGCCATGAATTTGCCAGGTAGCCTGCGCCTATCTCTCTCTCTCTCTCTCTCTCTTAGCTCCAGCCCCACATACATAGCCCTCCCTCAAAGGGTTGTTGTAGTGATCCATCTGACTGACAGCATGACATTTATGAACATTTTAAAGCTCTGGAAGACTGCCAAGTAAATAATAGTACTTAACCTTTATATGAATGAATGAATGAATTAATGAACTTTATTTACGGTCAACTGACCACCAACAGGATCCAAAAATACATAACATTAAAAAAATATTATTGTTCTATATAAAAATATTAAATCACAGTGCCAGAGAAGATCTGGTCAGAATGGCAACATTCAGGAATTTAGCAACCTGCTCAGTGATTATCCTGTTAGATCCTTTGAGTAAAATGCACATAAGAGATTCTGAGGACCGACCTGGAAGGGCTTGGGTAATTGGGAGTAGTAACTTAACCTTTATATAGTGTCCTAGTAATCACGCCTAGGAATACTGGCTCAAAGTATGGCTCAAAAGAGGAGTTTGGAAGGGCCGTTCTTTCCATCTATTGAAATGGCGAAGTGCATAACTCTACTTCAGTGAACAATCCCTGGGATCAGGCTCCATGATTCAAGGGGAGAAGCGAGAGAAAGAGGGAGGGGAAGAGACTGGCTCCTGGGGTGGGGAATAGATCTTGAGCAGGAAAGCTCCAGGGACTCAAGCGAAATAAATAGCTTCTGAATAGCCCTTCAAGCCATACCACAACAGGCAGCCAAGAGCATATTGACTCTGTAGTGTGTATATATAGATATAAAGTTTTGTGGGTTTGGGGTATATATAGGTTATGTATAAATAATGGGGCCATATCGGTATAGAACAGTGGTTTTCAAAATGGGTTCCAGGAAGACCTCTGGTTCCTTAGAAGCTCACTGGGGGCTCCTCTATGAGAAGCCAGGAATAGTAGACAAGTTTTGCCAGAAAACAGATTGCTCACCAGTGCTATTGAGAGCTGGGAAGACTCAAGTTCAAATCTGCACTCAGCCATGAACCTCTCAAGGCGGCTTTGGGCCGGCCACTGTAGGAATGATTGCGAATTTTGTTTCAATTGGTTTAGATAAGAATTAATTTACCAAAGTTCACAAAGTTCTCCGTATTTGGAATGAAAAGAACTTGAGATTTTTTTATTATTATTTTTTAAAAAAACCTGAATGTGGGAGAAACCAAAATGGACACATTGGTCCATCCAGGCGCAGGGCTCTGAGTGCTTACCTCTTAAAAGTCTGGGTTTCAATCCCTGTGTATTCAGCAGGGCCAGAGTCAAGGGTAGGCATGGTCGGGCAACTGCCAAGGGCCCACACCCCAGCAGGGCCGGATTAACATAGGGGCTATTGGAGCTGCAGCTCCAGGCCCCTACCATCAAACAGGCCCACAGCCGGCCCGGCAGCGCGCGGCGCGCGCGCCCACTCACCCGAGCCGTGCCGCCGACTGCTGGCTGCTGCCGCTGCCGCACTGCCGCACTTGCCCTTGCGTCGAGACGCCAGACAGCGGCTCCCTCGCGGCGGCGGCGGCGGGCCCGCCCCGCCCCTACCAGAATAGGCCCAGTACAACCTTCACTCTGCCCGGTTCGAAAGAAGGAATCGCTCTCGCAAATAAAAGGATACGCCTTCCCCGCCCCCCAACTCCAAACTCGATCAAGTCACCGGATCGCCTTTCGCCTCCGCTGGGGGTGAAAATCCAGTGCCTCGCCGCCCTTTTAACACCTCCGCTCAGAGAGTGGCGGAGGCGACCGAGCAATTCTCCCGCCCGAGGCAGCATCAACAAGACCAGACAGGGTTCCCCAGCTATATGTGCCTCGACCCCTTCATTTCCTCTCCCAGCAACAGTGAAAATAATCCGGCCGCATATGCCAGCGCCCCCACCCCCCATCATCACCACCACCGTCGTCTGTCCCCAACCACCCGCCGCGGGGTCCACTCTGCCCGAGGAGCGCTCGCGGCTGCATTCAGAGACGGGCGACGAAAAACCACGTGGAAAGAAATTAAATCGAACCGGGTGGGCTGGAAGGGAAACCAAGCTCTGCAGTCCCAAAACGGGAAAAGAACAAAGAATTAGCAGCAGCCGACTGGACAGATCCCGATCGAACTGGGACTCCATCAAGCTTCCCAGGCGAGAGTGGCAGAAGGTTTTTTTCTTTTCTTTTTTCAGAGCGGAGCAGCGTTTTAAAAATTATTTTTATTTTATTTTTTGAAGAGAAGGCTGCAAGAGCGAGCAAGCACCGTCTTTTCTCCCCACCCCCCACTGAGGAGCCCGCCAGGCAAGGACTCGCGTTCACGGGTGGTGGGGTGGGGGGTGCTTTGGCGGTGGGGGGTGCTTTGGCACAAGCAACCCTTAGAACTTCTAGCCCAGGCTTAGGCAACCTGGTACCCTCCAGATGTTTGGACTACAACTCCCAAATCCCTTTCCACTAACCATGCTGACTGGGGCTGATGGGAGCTGTGGTCTAAAACATCAGGAGGGCACCATATTGCCTACCCCGGGCTTAGAGGATACACACTCCGTATTGCACCTTCTCCAAGTCCAATTCCCCTCCCTGGGTATCTTTTCAGGATCGAGGTATGCCTATGCACACCAGTTGCCTACTCATGTTCTAGCCTATAAGTGAGATGTCTGTTTGTTAAATTGGGGGGTGGGGGATAGAATAAGAACAGTCATGCTGGGTCAGACCAAGGGTCTATCTAGTCCAGCATTCTGTTCGCACGGTGGCCAACCAGCTGCCCACGGGAAAGTTAGCCCACAAGCAAGACAGGAGTGCAAAAGCACCCTCTTACCCAAATAAAGTTTCTACCGATGGTCAAGACCCCTTAGGAATACAGAAAAGTATCAAGCGTTAGACCAATCCTCCATCTCCCCCAATTCCCATGATCCCTGACCATTGGCCATGCTGGCTGGGGCTGGTGGGAGTTGTAGTCCAAAACATTTGGAGGGCACCATAAACATCTGGAGGGCACCTCTGGCTTAGGAGATATACACCCTGTGTTGTACATTCTCCAAGCCCAATTCTCCTCCCTGGGTATCTTTTCAGGATCAAGGTATGCCAGTTACTGAGGAACATGGGTGGGAGGGTGCCGTGGGGCAGCTTGGAGGTGGCGTGATCTAAGCTGTGGTGGCTTGTGCGACTCAACTAGGATTTCGCTGACCCGAAGTGGGCCCGCGTGGCCTCCGGGCCTCTTTCTGCTCATCCCAGAGCTTAGAGGCGGGGTCGTTTCTTATGTTTTCTGTGCAAGATGTGGGAGTTGTGGGTCATTTTTGAATTTCTTGGAGCAAGATGTGGTGGTTGTGGGCCGTGTTTTTTAAAAACAGAATCTGAGCAAGACGTGGTGTGGTGTTTGTGGGGCAGTAGCATTTCCTCTGAGTAAAATATTTGCAGGGTGCTTGGGGACTTTAATCATACGCCTTTCCCAAGCCCACTGCAGTATCCTGCTCAGGAGACAGGCTGGGGCCCATCGAGGTTGGTGCTGGTTGCTGCAGCACCTTTTCTTCCTTATTTTTTTAAAAAATATTTTATACTCTGCGAGCACCTGTATGGGCAGGTGCACGGTTATAGATGCTCATCTTTTTATTTTTTAAAGACTTATTTCAAACTAATTATTTACTAAATTTATTTTAGAGTATTGTTATCCCGCTCCTCAGTCAAATAGACTCCTGGTGGGGCTTACATATGATCAGTAAAGGAAGACAGTCCCTGCCTGCAGACTTACAGTCTAAAAAGACACAGCACACAAGGAAAAAGGAATAGGGAGGGATGAGGGATGAAAAATAACAATGCAATCCTGTGCATCTTTAGCCAGAAGTAGTAAGTCCTTCAAGTCTCAGCATCTGCCAGCTGGCCATGCTGGCTGAGGTATTCTGGGAGTTGTAGGCCTTATTTCTGTCTAAACCTGCATAGGACCTTTTTCTCCTTGGGGGCTAATGAGCATGAACATGTTTTTTTCAGGTGCAATTTTGACTAGGGAAAAGACTTGGATTAACTCTGTGTGTGTCTCTCTCTCTCTTTCTCTCTCTCTCTCTCTCTCACACACACACACACACTTCCCCCATCAAATTTATGGAGGAGAAGGATATCAATGGCTACTAGTCCTGATGGCTCTATGCTATCCAGTATCGGAGGCAGTATGCCTATGTACACCAGTTGCTGGTGTGAAGGCTAAATGCAGGTTGCTTGTTGCTAGTTGAAAGCGATATTTGGAGTTTGTGAATGACCTTAACTTTGTTGACTGTGTAACTTCTTTGCTGACTGTTCTTCTTTGCTGACTAAAATATTTAATTTGTTTTAATATAAAATTGCGTCTTCATTTTATTTATTTCCATAAAAAGGCCCACCAAAATCCTCAGCACCAGGCCCATAATGCTCTTAATCCGGCCCTGCACCCCAGCAGGGGTCCGTTGTCAAGAGTCCCTTGTACTTGCTCCTCCTTTTCACCATTGCAAGCTGCTTGTTCGCCTGCCTCTTGTTCTGGCCCAGACAGCAGTGGTGGTGAGAAGGAGGAGCAGGAGATGCCGCGGCCTACCCTGTTCCCCAGCAGATACTGCTGGTTTCATCTATGCATTTTTTAATATAATTATTGACTCCAAAAGGGTTTGGGGGGGAGGGGCTGCCACAACTTTTGTAAGATGCCAAGATAGTCAAACGTTTTGTACCTTATTATGACATAAATATTTTGACACCAGCTCTTGAACTATATTGAATTTCGCAGGTGCAGAATGGTGAGAATTTTGTTTCTCTTCGTTTTTGATCAGAATTTACCCTAATTCACAAAGTTCTTCATATTCAGGAGAGAAAGATCTCTGTGCCTAACCTACCTCACATGGTTGAGACTCACATATATATATATATATATATATATCAAAGAGAGAGTGGGATGGGAGCAAACTCCAGCCTTCCTTTTAATAATCCCTAGGTTCTTCATGAGGGGTTTCATAGATGTCATAGATCATAGAGTGGGAAGGAGCCTACAAGGCTATCGAGTCCAATCCCCTGCTCAATGCAGGAAACTAGAGGAGGGGTCTCCCATCCAAGTAATAGCCAGGCCTGACCCTGCTTAGCTTTCCACGCTCAGACAAGCTGAGCCAGCTTGAGCCACAGGCCTGTTGTTAGAGGACCATGCTTGACGCAGGAAGGAGTCTTGAATGGGCCACTCTGTGGGGTTCTCAAGTTGCATCCGGTGGCCCTTCTGGAAAGGGCTCGGAGCCTCCCACCTGGGGGACCAAAGGAAGAAAACCCCAGGGTCACAGTTCATCCATTTCAAGTTATATGTTTCCCTCTTCTTGGAAAATCATAGTTCTAGAGCAGTGTTCTCCAACCTTGGGTCCCCAGATGTTTTTGGCCTACAACTCCCAGCATGCCCCTCCCAGCATAGATGTTCTGGGGACCCAAGGTTGGAGAACACTGTTCTAGAGGGATACAAATGGCTTTTCTCACCCTGTCCTCATATGCAACAAGAAGAGACACTATAGCCTTGAAACTGTATGTGTGTGTTAAATTCATCACACAGGCTAGCCCTTCTGCTGCCCCTCACACTTAGGTCCCCTCAACCCGCAACCCCCCATGTTCCTGCAATCCATTCCACGCATATCTGTAATGATGTGTGTTTGAATTTGGTTTGTGTTGTATGGGGGGGGGGGACTCATTTGAGTGCTACACTGATCAGTATAAAAGGACTCACCTGATACTGTATGCAGGCATGAATGTTAGTTTGTATTGTGACTCACTCAGTAAAAGCTGTCTTTCGGTATCCTGCTTCTGGAGTGTTCTGCCTATGCCTTAAGAACACCAAACATTACAATATCAGCAAGCATCAGGGCTTGACTCCCAGGTGCTATTTTTGTTGTAATACCTTTAAAGAAAACAACAGCTCATCTTACCTTTATGCGTATTGTTGAACTCACCTTGTGGCATTGCTTGTGGATTTCAGTTTGAAATGGTGTAGAAGAAATTGCTTCTTTCTCTCTCTCTTTCATACACCACCCATGAATTTCCCCATGAAATGTAGATGCCCTTTCAGACATCGATCAAGAGCAGGAAGTTGGGATGTCAAAGGTACTGCTCAAAATTGCTGCATGGAGACTGGGCATGAGGAAGGGGTGTGGAGGCAAACCAGCACATGCATACACACATGTGTAGGACTCCTTCCTTGTGTGATTCCATGTGCAGTTCATCATGTATGAGGCATATGCTCCAGTGATCCTCATTTACCAGGGATAGACCCAATTTCCTGATACCCATCCATGGTAAACCGCTAGCCCGATTTTATTTTTCACCTTCGTATCCTGCCCTTTGTCCAAGGTTGGCGGCCAGATGGGCGATTAATAAATGTAAATAATAAATAAATAAATAATAAGGAGTTCAAACTGGCCTATAAGGGGCTGTGCCATTATAATCCTCACAAGAACCCTTTGAGGTTGGTTAGGCTGATAGAAAAGTGCAGAGAGTTTACATCACATTCTCCGGATTATCTATGTGGCATGTTGCTGCAACAACAGACTGTTGCGTCTGTTGCTTGAGGACAATATGATGCTACATGCACAAGGACACATCCATGAACTTTGATTACCTTCATCCAGGGGAAACTAATGCCCCCTGACTCCACATGCAAAATCCAGAAATGTCTTCCATATTTATTTATTTGTTTATTATATTTAGATCCCGCCTTTTCTCCTGCAAAGAACCCAAGGCGGCTTACATAATCCTCCTGCTCCTCTCAATTTTATCCTCACAACAGCCCTGTGAGGTAGGTTTAGGCTGAGAGTCCGTGACTGGTCCAGAGTCACCCAGTGAGCTTCATGGCCGAGTGGGGACTAGAACCAGGATCTCCTGAGTCCCAGTCCAGCACTCTAACCACTAGGCCATGCTGCCTCCCATATATACCACATAGGTGGAAGTTCCAACACAGCTACCATCTAGCAATGGCTTGCTTATTCATTACAATGGATAGTAGTTTCCTCCATAATATGAGTGGAATCCCCTGCACACTCAATATGAAACAGTTTTGGGGGTTGAGATAGCCATCACTTAACACTGGAATCCCAGTTCCCTCATTGAAACAGCGGGAAAATCCAACCTCATAAAGCAACCTAGGGTTAACTGTAACATTACAGATTTAAATTAGCTTAACAGTCATTCATCTGCCTTCCCAAAGAACCTTGGGAACTGTAGTTCTATGAGGACAGGGAGCTTAACCAGAAAATTATTGGCATCCTCACCAGACTACAGTTTCCATGATTATTTAGGGGAAACCGTGACTATTAAACTTGTACAAAATCAGGGTAGTACAAGTACTGATATGTACAGATTGCAAGTCTGGCCCAAGGCTATACACAGAGTCACCATGCACCTGTCATCCATTTCTGTCCCTCATGGCTGCTGAGGTGTTGGCGGAATTCAGACAAGTGGTCCCTTGGACCTAGCAGGGCCAGATTAGCAGTGGCTGGAGAGTTGTACCTGAAGTAGAGGCCCACGGTTGGGGGATGCGACGACACAATCCCCTTACACTTTAGGATCCGACGCATAAACCCTTCTCAGGCTAAGCACCCACACTTAAAAACCTGAGTGGAGGGTCAAATGAAACCTTTCCCCTACCAATGAGGGAAAAGATTAATATAGGTTATTAAGGATCTATTTTAAATCTATGATGCTGTGGGTACAAAGGTGTGTGTGTAGATTTAACCGTAATGCAGGTTAATAACGCCAAGCTGACATGTAGGATTTGGGTAGCAAACAAAATAAAAATAAGTTTATTTTAATTCTCAAAATCTTAGTTCCAGAAAATAACTTTAAATCTTGCCTACACCAAACACTTTGTAATTAACCTAAGTCCCTATAACTCTAAATACTTTCACGCTTCAGACAAGCACTGATTTCTCTCAAAACTCCTGACAGACAAGACAAGAATAACTGTAAGAAGGAAAAGACAACGACCCGACTAACCCAACTAACCTAACTCCCAACACTCCCAACACACACTAACCCTGACATCACTCCAACACTCCTTATATACTCCCCCCCACCCTTTCCAAGACATCACAAACCACACCCACACAGTTCAACATTCTATACTCACTAAACATACTAAGACAGACATACACCAGGGAACTGAATTGTGGGGTTACGCCCAGGGATGGGGACTCGGACTCGAGGACTCGACTCGTGAGTCGGACTGAGTCCCCCCTCTGACTCGACTCGGACTCGAGTCCCAATGTTTTTAATGGGACTCGAGACTCAACTCGGGACTCGAGACCAAGGACTCATGTTCCAAAATCGTGTTCCTCAAATGCAACATGGATAGGTTTTAGGAAGTACAGCAAGTTTATTTTTTAAAATCATTTTTCTAAAATGCAACCTTTCAGACATTTTGGGTTTGGCTGCCTCTGCCTGCCTGCCTGTCTGGGGTTCCCAGCCTCCTCTGCCTGCCTGGTGACTGGTCTCTTCTTGACCAGTTCAACAGTTGAATTGTCCAAAACAAAGGGCACTGCCTGCCTGCCTGTTTGGGGTTCCCAGCCTCCTCTGCCTGCCTGGTCTCTTCTTAACCAGTTCCACAGTTTGAATTGTCCAAGACAAAGGCCTCTGCCTGCCTGCTTTGGGGTTCCCTGCCTCCTCTGCCTGCCTGGTTATTTTGGGTTTTTCTGCCTGGTCTGTTCTTGCTAAAATCAGTTGCAGAGTTTTGAAATAAAAAGGCACACTTGTGCCTAGAATTTATTTAAACCACACATCTGAAGTAGCCTTATTTTGTTGGGGAAAAACCCCATTGATTTTAATAGGGACTCGTGGAGTCAGCTTTGGGAGTGACTCGTGACTCGTGAGTCACCATTTTGGACCAAGGACTCGGACTCGGACTCAAGACTCGGGTCCAAAGACTCGTGACTCGACTCGTGACTCGAGACCAAGGACTCTTCAACATCCCTGGTTACCTGACAATAGGAAAAGCTTCCCAATAGATTAAGGAGAAAGAAATGGAAGTACTATTTCTTCACCACAGTTCATAATTCACTTACAGGATTCGTTGCCACAAGATGGGAAAGGCGGGATATAAATAAATATAATAATAATAATATATTGCTATTGCTGTTTTTTGTTCTGACATTTTAAATAATTTTAATATAGATGACTTAATTATATTTTTAACGTTTTATCTCTGTTTATATGCTTTAGCAGTACAAGTTTTAATGTTGTAAAGCCACCTTGAGTTCGGGTGGCTACTGGGGAAAAGGCAGGATATAAATAAATAAAATTATAATCATCATAATCATCGGCATGGCATTAGATAGATGGAGGGCACCATAGGATTGCACTCTCAGGGCGCAATCCTATGCATGTTTAGACAGAAAAAAGTCCTGCAACTCCCAGCATTCCCCAGCCAGCATGGACTTTTTCTGTTTAAACATGCTTAATCCTAAGACAAGATACTGTCTCCCAGGCCCCACTCTGTCTCACCTCGCCTCCCCATCTGAAATAGTGTGCCGTAGTGGTGAGAGTGTTGGACTGGGGCTCAGGAGATCCGGGTTCTAGTCCCCGCTCGGCCATGAAACTCACTGGGTAACTTTGGGCCAGTCACTGACTCTCAGCCTAACCTACCTCACAGGGTTGTTGTGAGGATAAGATGGAGAGGAGGAGGAGGATTATGTAAGCCGCCTCGGGTTCCTTTCAGGAAAAAAGGCGGGGTATAAATATAATAAATAAATAAATAAATAAATAGGGTGTCTGGTAGGGATGTATGAGAAATTCATTGCAGCTTGTTTTTGATCAGGACTTACCCAGTTCGCACCAAAGCAAGGGGGGGGGGCTGACTTCAGTCTTCCATGGTTTATTATTTGAAAATTTGAAATCCCCATAGTTCACTGAAGCATTTTCAGTGCACAAAGGAACAGTGTGCATGCGCAGAATCTTTTGACAGTCAAGGCATAAGATCTATATTACGGGATTCTGAATGTGAACTCTTGCTTAAGCACATAAGTAATTCGTTAGATGAGACACCACTTAATCCAGCATTCCTTCATTGCAAGAAACCAAGTAACCAGCAGGTGCTGATGGAAATGGGCCACTCGTACACTGGTGAGCCATATTCTTAGCATTGGTTCCAGGTTTTTGTGGGCCCTTGGGCAGAGCACCCTCCATGGGCCCCCTCCCTCAGTGTGTCTATCTTGCCATTGTCACTGTCACCAGCTGCTCTTCCTCCTCCTCCTCCTCTTCCTCATCGCAGCTACCACTTGCTTGCTTGACAGGCAGAGAGCCAGGAAGCAAGCAGGCCGTGGCATCTCCTGCTCCTCCTCCTCACCAGTGTTCTCCAACCTTGGGTGCCCAGATGTTTTTGGCCTACAACTCCCAAGGTTGGAGAACACTGCTCCTCACCACCACCGTTGTCTGGGCCAGAGCAAGAGGCAGGTGAACAAGCAGGTTGCAGTGGTGAAGAGGAGGAACAAGTCATAAGAACATAATAACGTAAGAAGAGCCACGCTGGATCACAGCAAGGGTCCATCTAGTCCAGCATTCTACTCACACAGTGGCCAACTACCTGCCGACAGGAAACCCACAAGCAGGACATGAGTGAAACAGCATCCTCCTGCCCATGTTCGCCAGAAAATGGTGTACATAGGCAGGCTGCCTCTGATACTGGAAAATCCAGGGAGATTTTGTCAGTGGGGACCTGCTGGGGTGTGGGTCCTTGGTAGGTGGCCGACCGACCATGTCTACCCTTGATGCTGGCCCTGCATAGACTACCTTCTTTCCACCCATATTAATAGAACGCAATATAGATGCTAAACCATTTTTGGCTAGTGTTTTGAGAAAATCATTTCCCTCTGTACTGTTTGTAATTGTATAAACAGTCGGAGGGGACAGTGATGTGGTGATGGTGGTGCATGTGTCACACGTTTACCTTCAACCTGTGCTCACTGAGCAGAGAGCAATTCAGCAACTGCATTCGTTTACCACTTCCAGCCAGGTGTTTTTCGCTCTCTGCCTTTCAACCTCCAGTCTTTTCACACATTCCCTCTGAAGGCTTTTCAGGACAAGGTGTCAAAGGGCTTGGCATGTAGTTGTCAACAGTGTTTTTGTTCCACTCTGGATGGGAAAATGTAAGTCCTTGAAGGTGGGAGGAAGACAAGAACAGAGAGAGGAGAAGGTGACGATGGTGGGGAAAAGAAAGAGAGGAAAAAGTAAAAGGGCAGAAACGAAGGCCCGAGCCATGCTTTATGGGAGATGCATGCGCACTGCTAACCCTTGTCTCCCTGGTTAGTGATGTTTCTTCCACCTACTCTGCTTCATTGGCTGATGTTTGCAGAGGCAATATATTGTTTTGTCTCCTTTGTCTTTCTGCCCAAGAACCTTTTGAGTCTGAAAGCCTGACACAATGCTTCATCTACTCCAGTGCTTCTCAATTATTTTCTGTCATGCCCCCCCTAGGAAGAAGAAAACATTTCGCGCCCCCCGCGCGACTGTAAATAGTATCATTTGTCTATAAAATTGTTATAAGTACACCTCTGCATAACACTGTATCCTTATTAACGTATAAGAGAATAAAAAAAGAAAGAAATGTGGATCAATTTACAACAAAGAATAGCTTTATTAACTGTAGCAGAAAAGATTTAAAGGAGCACAGGATTTAAAGGAACACAATATTAAAAAAAACTTTTAACTGAGGTCAAATGAGCCCCCCTTTATGGAGCCTCGCGCCCCCCCTGGGGGGCCCGCCCCACTATTTGAGAAGCACTGATCTACTCTAATGTTTGTTCTGTGAGGATGACACCGGCTTTCATCAGCCTTACATAGCCGGGAAGAGTGGTCCTATTGTCTAGTTACGCTAGAGGTGGAGATGCACCACCACCATGCCAGCAGAATGGCTGCCACGTCCTACACACACTCAGTCCAGAAGGCAAAGAGGGGAAAGTACACAACCCGAAAATGCAGAAACAACATGAAAACCACCCACGGGGATTCTGGCCTGTACTCAGAGGGAGTCAGTGAACTCAAGAGTGGTGTGGACGTGCCCCCAGCATGTGTGCGCATGCGCGCACACACACACACACACACACACACACAATGTGCATGAAGATGCCACAGCACTTCCAACTCCATTTTCCTCAGTGGCTCAGCCAGCAACACCCTTGCTCTTGCCACTGCCAGTCCTCTAGGCAGGGGTTAGAATCAGCAGCTTGAGATGCTCTGTAAGCCCCATGTGACGTTTTCTTCAGTGCTCAAATTAGCAGGCAAATGGTGCTTGCCCCTTTAACGAAATCCCACAACTCCAAGCCCCTCACCCCCGCCCTAGTTGAGCCAAATCCTGCCCCCAGTAACCTTCTGTAAACAGTAGCTAAGTGTCTCCCCCCCCCCCCCCCGCGCTGCCCTCCCTCTACACCTTGCTGGTAATTCGAGCACCAGTATTCTTCCAGCCAAACATACCTGCCTTTCCATCCTAAGGTGCACTGTTTGTCAGCATTCTGTTACTAGAATCTTCATCCCGAGCATGAACAATGGCCAGCACTCCATGACATCACAGCAACTCAACCCATGACTGGGGGTAGGAGGCCTCACAGAGTGGCGGGCAAGAGGCACACGACAGCAGTCAGTTTTAGGGTGCAATCCTGTACTTGAGTTAAACTGGCTAAGGGGGTACAGGATTTGGCGAAAGCCCTGCATGCCAATGAAACTTGAGTTAAGCTGCCAGTGCAACGGATATGCTGGCAGAACTGCCCAGATACTCAAGTGGAACAGATAAAAGGGGGTGGAGTGACAGGCAGGATATGGGCAGCACAGGGAAGATCACACTTAAGGCAAATCATAGAATCACAAAACCATAGAATAGTAGAGTTGGAAGGGGCCTACAAGGCCATCGAGTCCAACCCCCTGCTCAATACAGGAAACCAAGTCAAAGCATCCCTGACAGATGGCTGTCCAGCTGCACCTTGAATGCCTCCAGAATGGGAGAGCCCACCACCTCCCTAGGTAGTTGGTTCCATTGTCTTATTGCTCTGACAGTCAGGAATTTTTTCCCCATGATTCCGTGTCCTGCAATCTGGGATCATCGAGAAGAGATCCTGGCCCTCCTCTGTGTGACAACCTTTCAAGTACTGGAAGAGTGCTATCATATCTCCCCTCAGTCTTCTCTTCTGAAGGCTAAACACATGCCCTCTTCCTTCAGTTTCTCCTCACAGGGCTTGCTTTCCAGTCCCCTGATCATCTTTGTTGCCCTCCTCTGAACCCTCTCCGGTTTGCCTGCATCCTTCTTAAAGCCTGGTGCCCAGAACTGGATGCAGAACTCAAGATGAGGCCTAACCAGTGCTGGGCAGAGGGGAATTATCACTTCACGCGATTTGGAAGCTATACTTCTATTAATGCAGCCCAAAATAGCATTTGCCATTTTGCAGCCACATCACATTGCTGGCTCATATTCAGTTTGTGATTTACAACAATTCTAAGATCATTCTCACTTTTAGTATTGTTGAGGCAAGTATCCCCCCATCCTGTAACTGTGCATTTGGTTTCTTTTTCCTAGGTGCAGCACTAGGAAATCCTGTGCTCCCACAATTCATGGCCACTTTGCTTTGACAACACAACTTTACACCAGCCCCAGACCTGATGCAAGATATTTCCCTCCCCAATGGTCCGGGAGGGACTTAAGCTTCCCCCATATCACTGACTGCCCTAGAATCATAGAAAAGTAGAGTTGGAAGGCGCCTACAAGGCCATCGAGTCCAACCCCCTGCTCAATGCAGGAATCCAGGTCAAAGCCTCCCTGACAGATGGCCGTCCAGCTTCACCTTGAATGCCTCCAGAGTGGGAGAGCCCACCACCTCCCTAGGTAGTTGGTTCCATTGTCTTATTGCTCTGACAGTCAGGAAATTTTTCCTGATGTTTAGGTGGAATCTGGGTTCCTGTAACTTGAGCCCATCATTCCGTGTCCTGCAAGCTGGGATGATCGAGAAGAGATCCTGGCCCTCCTCTGTGTGACAACCCTTCAAGTACTGGCAGAGTGCGATCATATCTCCCCTCAGTCTCCTCTTCTGAAGGCTAAACATGCCCAGTTCTTTCAGTCTCTCCTCATAGGACCTTGTTCCAGTCCCTTTATCATCCTTGTTGCCCTCCCACATTATCTTGATAGAGCATAGGTGGCTCTGTGGCGGCCCCCGTACTGTGGAACTCTCTCCCGAGTGACCTCCGCCATGCCCCCTCTCTGCTGAGCTTCCGTCGCTCATTAAAAACCTGGTTGTTCAGGCGGGAATATGGGGTGGGTTAAGATTTTAAAATTTTTATATTGTTTTAAATGTATTTTATTGTTTTTATTCTGTGTCCATCGCCCAGGGTGGCCGGTTGCCGGCCAGATGGGCGATAAATAAATATAAATAATAAATAAATAAATAATAAATAATAATAAATAGGATAGATATAGCACAAAACACCAGCCAATCACAGCACACAGGGAGACCGCAACTCAGATGACTGGGCACATGCAGAGGGCTATATTTCTCTAAGATCATGCCCACTTGAGGGAGCTCTTGGAAGGAAGGCCAGTGCGAAGGATGGGATGGATAAAACCCTTCCAGAATCTTGGAACTGGAGGGGTGGTGGCATTTGCAGGCTGCAGCCCTGTGGGCCAAAGAGAGAACGATCAGGCCAAAGAGACTGTGGTGTGTGCTTGGGACTTGATTTCATATGCCGCTTTGAGCCAGCCGAGTATTTGAATGCAGGATTCTTGTACCTTGGGGTTCTATCCAATGTTGCTTTCTTTTCCGTTTTATCTGGACTGCAGAGAGAATTAAGGGGAGGTGATTTTCTGGGCCTCCACAAAAGCTTGCCCAGCCTCTGAGAAGGCTAGGCAGTCTGTATTCTAGCTAGTGCAAAAATGTGTGCCCACAATCGGCATAAAAGACCCATTGCTGCCTTTAACTCGGCTTTACCTGTTCATTGTTGTTAGTCTTCGTATGTCGGCAGTAATGACAAGCACAGAATAATATCGGTGATGTTTGGTTCTGCCAGACAAGTGTTATTTGGACATGATATATGGGCCCCCAGGGTGAGTCTGAGTCACTCTCTTGTACAGATGAAGTTATAGCAAGACTTTGGTCTCGAGGGTGTCTGATTTACAAGGGGCACCTCTTAACATGGGGGGTGGGTGGGCTTCGGGTTTCATTCATCTGTTCGCTCTGAAACTTCTGGCCTCACAGATGAGGCCTCAGCAAAAAAAATGTGATCAAAAACATACTGACAAACAGAAGGGGTTGATGGCAATTTTTACAATGTACATGGCAAGCTCAACATAAACCAGGGGAGGGAACATTCACAGCCCCCCGCCCCTTGCCTGTCATGACATGGTCCAGTGACCAAAACCGTGAAAGGGAGGAAACGAAAGAGGTGAGATGAGCTTTTAGTTCTCTGAACCTTATCAAATCTTTTTTTCCTGGAAAACCCCCCAGGACAAGAGACCCTTGGTGGATTCCTGTTGGATTTCTTTCTTTCTTTTTGTTTTTGGCATGTCTCTTAGGAAGAGATACTGTGCAGTCATCGTATGGTTTTGGTTATGCTAATGTATAACTTTTATACAACATGTTAGAAAGTATTATAAAGTTTTTTTTATTTTTTGTTGTTTTTGCAAAGTCTGGCACAAGTTTCTCTGGGTGATTTGTTTTCTTTACAGTTAACAGAAAATGTGTGATGATGAAGTCTCCCGGGATTACGCTCCTATGCGCTCCCCATCCTCTGTGTCTGTGGAAAAAAAAATGTTTGAAAGGAAGTTTTTTTGTGATGCTCTCAGGAGTTTGGGAAAGTCTTGCCTGGGATGGAGATGCCCAACTCGCCTGCGTGCCTCAGATTTAGCAATCTATGCAAGTGCATACACAGGCTGTAAGAAAATGCCAAGGGTCCACTTGAACAGAACTTCAGTGTGACTCCTTCCCATGCCAGTCCAGTAAGAAAGGAATGCTATCTAGGAGGAGTTGACAATGTGGGCACACAGCTCAGGGCTTCTGTGGGGCCCCATTACACGTACCTTGCGTGGTGTGTGGTAGCCACCATCTTTTTGCAATTACTTGCACATTAGTCCCAACAAATGTGCTTCCCTCTGGCCACATGGGTGACTCTGAGGTCATGGATAGCGCTAACAGCCACACGTGTTGCCCGTGCCTTTGGGGGGTGCGTTCTGTATATGGTTGCTAATTACATCAGAGGCACTCACTTGGGTGGAAGATTTTATATTTTCTGGGACCAGCGTGGGAGCCCTGAGCTACGTGTAAAGGTGTCATGGGTGGCCATGGTTGCTAAGGGCAACAGGTAAGTGGCTGTTATGCTACTGAGGCAACCTGACCTCGTCTCGAGATCAGGGTGAGGACACACAGATGTGGTGTGTGTCCTCAACAAAGGAGCAGGACTTGTTATCACAGCAAACTCTCCTCGGTACAAAGTATCTCTTTGCCTTCGCATTGTACCCTTTCGAGAAGCAGCTGCTCTCTTGAGTAGCTCGGTGGATGTGCATTACCTTTCTATTGACTTTTGCTTCTGGCCTGTTACTGCTCAGTTTCATCATGCAATTGCATGCTGGTGCAACTTTCAACCTCCCCTTGGAGGGACCGATCATTTGGCTTAGAAATCGCACAGACATATGATTAAATCCAGCCTCAATACTCTTGTATTAATTATATATATATATACTGTATATGTATATATATATATATCTCCACATATGTTGGCTGTTTAAAAAGACAAGAACCTTTTTTTTTCTTTTCAAAGTCTCACGACATGAAGCTCAACGCTTTTTAACCAGCGACTGAAAATTTTAGGATTTCCCAGAGTAATTAATGCCCACTTAATCAAGACTACACCACAACATCGCATCTATCTGTCTATCTATCTATCTATCTATCGGCACTCCTATGCACGCCCACTGGGAAGTCAAATCTGCGAATTATCCCCACATACGTGGGCATAGGATCGAACCATAAAGTGTGCATTTGTATTTGCAGAGAGAATCTGTTTGCATATGTTTAAGACTGAAATACATGTATCTTATCCTGTTCCCATATTATTATTATTATTATTATTATTATTTAAAGTTCTGCCTCTGTGCACGCCATTGTGTTTGATGTGTATTTCCCCCCCCCCTTGTGTCCTTGTTGTTGTCGTTCTTGGGTTTTTTGGGGTGTGTGTGTGTGTGTGTGTGCAATTTTCAGTTATTTATTTTCTGTCTGTGTTTGTGTTTGTGGTTCACAGGTCCTCCACTGCATTGTTCATCTGCTTCATCAACCCCTATTGAGCAATCCCCCTCCCCTCCCCCTTCCCCTCCAGCCAATGAGAGCCAGAGAAGGTTGCTAGGCAATGGTGTGGCCCAGCCAACTCAGGACTCTGACTCTGAGGAAGAGTTTGTCCCCAATGCATTCTTAGTTAAAAGTGGCTCTGGGAACCTCTCTCTCCCTTCTAACGGTGAGTTCATTCTATCTACCTATTTTACTGTGTGGTTCTTGTTTTTGGGAGGGTGGAATTCATCCTAATTCAGCATGATGTTGTGTGTGCAAACATGAATGCCTGGATTGCAGTCAGCACAATCTGCCTCTCTGATGCATCCCCTTGTTTGAATTTTTGCAAATGCTTGTTGTTGTTTTTTGAGGGGGGAGGAGGAGGAGGAGTGGTGGACACACAGCTCACTTCGTGATGCCTGTTGATTTTTCGCCCATCCCACCCCTGTTAACTTGGCTTGGCTCAAGATTTGTTTATAGACCTGCAAAAAGAATGTCTGAATTGGAGTATGTTCCGTCCATCGTGCATTTGATGGATCCGGTTGGGATTTGTGTGTGTGTGTGTGTGTGTGCAAATCTTTGCAAAAGATCTGCAGTGGGGGGGGGGGGGGGGGAAGAACCCTTGCATTGCTTTTTTTTTTTTTTTTAATGTACTGTTTATGTTTTGCCTCCCTCTCTCTGAGCAGTCCTGCCTTCAGGACAATTTGGGGTGTGTGCGTGATGTAATATGATGGATCCTTCAGTTATCTGATGCATTCTGTTTGAATTTTGCAATGGATTCACAATGGGAATGCTCATAGTGGGATACGTTTCTTTAAAATCCACTTGTAAACACTGCTGAATTTTGGAGCCTTTATATATATATATATATATATAATTAAAATTTATATATAATTTTAATTTATATGTATAATTTAAAAAAAAAACCCCAGTAAGGCAGATCCTGAAGTATTGCTCTTGACTGTGTTTCAGTCTCAAGAGAGAAAAGAAACCCTGAATTGTTTCACAACTTCAAGCAAAATGTTGGTTTTGCTCCAGGAAAACTTGTCAAACACCAGGTTTCTCTCCTAGCGGACGCTGGGATTCTTCTTGCTGTGTATGTGTGTTGTTCATTTCTGTGACCCGTTTCAGAAAATCAGATGATGTTTATGCTTTTCAGAAATGCTAGGTTTTTTTTGATGAGGTTGTAATAGGTCAGGAGAGCTTGTCTTTTGACTTCAGAAACTGCAGGAACTTTTTAGAAAGTGGGTGTGTTGTTTTTGCAGCTTCTGGCTGAGACAGCTGTGGTGACTATGTTGTGAGTATGGATGATGTGAAAATATTAGCTTTTAGTTAATGTTGCCTTTCTACAAAATGAAGATTGCACTAGTGCAGAAAGTCAACTATGACTGAAATGTAAGGAGAGGGAAATGCATCATATTTGACCACTATATTATGAAGCACTGGTTAGATGACAAATTTTTGCTTTGATGCTGCAAAATATGCTCAGATTATGTATTGCATTAATGTTTACTATCTTTCAAGGGAAGATCCCCCTTTTTTTCTTCTTTTTTACTATCTTGTCCTGTTTTTCCTCGTACTGTACCTGAACCTGTAGTGTGTGTGTGTGTGTGTGTGTGTGTGTGCAACCTCCAGTGTTTTGGGGGGTTTCTACAGAATAACAATACAGAACGAGGGATACAGTTAGTCCCATTCTGAACAGGACCAAATCTATACATCATGAGTATTAGGTCCCTTTAACAGCCATGGGCTTTGTTGCTGCCACAAATCCATGCAGTTAAAGGCCTTTGTAATATAAAAAATTAGAATTGTCAGCAAATAGGTTTGCCAATTCTTGAAATAATAATAATTGATACCTGGGCAGAGACAGAGAAAATGCTCAGTTTATCTACATTGCAGAGCTATTACATGTGCCTACATGTCCCCTGCCACCAAACGATACCACCTGTGCATTATATCATAGAATCATAGAATAGTAGAGTTGGAAGGGGCCTATAAGGCCATTGAGTCGAACCCCCTGCTCAGTGCAGGAATCCAAGTCAAAGCATCCCTGACAGATGGCTGCCTAGGTCTTCCCAGAGCACAACACCATCTAGACTAGACAACTGCACCACAGTTAGACAGCAAGGAACAGCCTACATGCAGAGCAGACAACTCAAGGAAGTGAGCCAAGCCAGGTACTGCTGATGAAGCCATACTCATACATTATATGGTCAACTAATGAAGAAAATATTTAGTCGTTTTACAGATGAACACTCCTATTATTATTATTATTACTACTACTACTACTACTACTAGTAGTAGTATTACATTTATTTATATGCTGGCTTTTCCCCAGTACTGAGGCTCAAGGCAACTTTACAACATTAAAACTTGTACAATTAAAACATATAAATAGAAATATACAAAAGTTTAAAATATACTTAAATCATCTATAATATTAAATTTATATGAAATATCAAAATTAAAACAGCAATAACAATATAAACAACAGTGCTAATCGATCACATTCTCACAGGTCCAGACTACTCCAGAAGGCCTGCCAGAATAAAAAGTTTTTGGCTGCCTCCGGAAACATAACAAGGAAGGCGCCATTCTAGCCTCCCTGGGAAGGGAATTCCAGAGTGTCGGGGCAGCCACTGAAAAGGCCCTCTGCCAAGTTCCTGCCAGGCGTGCCTGAGATGGTGGCGGAACTAAGAGAAGGGCCTCCCCTGAAGATCTCAGGGTACGGGCAGGCTCATAAGGGAGAATACAGTCGTTCAGATAACCTGGACCAAACTAAATAGCGCTTCATAGGTCGTAATCAGCACTTCTGAATTGTGCCCGGAAACAGACTGGGAGCCAGTGAAGCTGTTGTAACAAAGGAGTTGTGTGCTCCCTGCAGCTCTAAGCTCCCCTGATCCCATACATCCAGGAATATGGTCTCTCGCACTTTTTCATGCACATACATGAGAGACACAGACACAAGAAGCGGAGGCACGCAGATGCCTTCTTACTGCCACTTATGAACATACAGACAGGCAAGAAGCATACAGAACACACATTTTCTCCCTTGCATGCACATGGGATGTTGGCTTTGAAACTAGATACGACTGTGGCTGCTCCTCCTTGCGCCAGGCTCTGTGGTCCCTCCTCTGACAGTTCCAGCTGTTGCTCATCCTTTTTTCCCTGTGCTGGAGAGCCCGACAAATGAACTGGCAGGCAGCCGGCTCAGAGGGAACCTGGCACTAGACCTGCTACTGCTGCAGGCACCACCTTGGCTGAAAACCGAGCCAGCCCTGCTCCTGAGGCCACCAGAAGTCCCACCAGCTGGCCCTGAGCCAGCGCAAGGTAAACACCACCTGTTCCCTTTCTCTCTGCCATTGACATCGTGCAACGCAAGTGGAGCTGCGGTCTGGCCAGCAGGAGCAAACGAGTGAGCAGAATACTGAGCTGCCTCTGCTCACCACCACTCACTGCTCCTGGAAAATTAAGGGATGGAGGTTTGGTGCCACAGCTGCTTCCACTCCAGGTTTTTCAGGAGAGTTGTCCCTGCTGCACAGACTCTCACAAGCCCAGTACGCATGCATGTGCAATGCACATGTGCACAGATACACATTTAAATTCTGTGTGTGTGTGTGTGTGTAGATAGATAGATAGATAGATAGATAGATAGATAGATAGATAGATAGGGTAGGGAACCAAAGCTTTCCCCATTTGAGAGTCCAGATGCAGGATGGAATTGTGTAATTTGTTTATTTGTGAAACAAACAGGTATATACCGCATGCTCTGTGCTGAAAACACAATAAAATAATATAAAAGTAACATGGCAAATAGGAATTTCCTAGAAAAACAGGCGCAAGTAAGAAAAGTTCATATGGGTTTATGAGGGAGATGTAAGTACAGGTGATTTATTTGCACTACATTCAAAGTTGGTAAGTCTAGCTTAGAGTTGAAAATGTGTAGGGATATATGTGGCACAGTCCTCTCAGGGGCCAATAATCACCATCTTCATCATCATTTAGTAGTGCAGGGCTCTCCAACCTTGGGTCCCCAGATGTTGCTGAACTACAGCTCCCAGAATCCCTTACCATTAGCCATGCTGGCTGGGTATGCTGGGAGCTGTAGGCCAGCAACATCTGGGGACCCAAGGTTGGAGAGCCCTGGCTTAGAGTGTTTAAAGAACTTTACAGACTTTGGCTGTGTTCAGCGTTTATAGTGACAGCCTGACAGGAACAATCCTAGCCTCCCCGAGGGCTCATGCGATATCCCTCCTCCCTTTGCTTCCTCCAGTGTGGCTTTCTGTCACTTCTGTTTTTGATTAACTATGGCTTGTTGTGTCATCCAAACTAAACAAGCTGTTGTTAATCTTAGCTATGTTGTGTGTTTTTTTCCAAACAAACCAACATCAAACTGTTTATGAAGTAGGCTTGTTTTAGTAAGATTAACCACAGTTTACGGTTCAGAGAACACATCAAGCCATGGTTAATCCAAAATGGAAGCTTCCAATTTCCTGGTGGCCACGCCAGAAGAGGAAGAGGGAGCCCACAAGCCCAGGAGGAAGCTAGGGTCATTCATGTCACAATAAACTATTATGACGTCCAAATGCAGCCATTATCTCACTAATCCTTAAAGCAGCGCCCTCCAACCTTGGGTCCCCAGATGTTGCTGGCCTACAGCTTCCAGCATTACCCAGCCTGCGTGGCTAATGGCAAGGGATTCTGGGAGCTGTAGTCCAGCAACATCTGGGGACCCAAGGTTGGAGAGCCCTGCCTTATAGCAACCCTGTGAGGTAGGTTGATATTATCCCGATATTGCCGATAGGCGCTGACGCCAAGAGACAGCAGCTTAGCTAATGCCAATAAGAACTTCACAGCACAGGCAAAATATCAAAGCGGGGGCCTCCTATGCTCTAGTAACTGTACCATCCGCATGTTCCTGCACATGAAAAGCTTACATGTCACAGAGAAGGCAGCTTTCCATGCGCAGAGGGATCTTTTAGACTGAGACGGTGCATGTTTACTCAGAAGTAAATTCCACTGTGTTCAACAGGGCTTACTCCCAGATAAGCATAGGATCGGCATTTGATATGGAAGAGCTCTCAAACAAGCTATTCTGAGGTTGCACATGCTCATTGGACAACTATATCAAGTTCCTCCCTGGACATTTGAATTGCCTCTCAGGGTGGCTTTGTACATGACCAGGAGCAGTAAGAAGTCTTTAATGCTTGTGATTTTTCAGGCTTCTTGCCTGATGTCCAAAGGGGAAACGTATGCATTTCCTACTGCCGAGAGCTGCCTGAACTATACATGGGAGCAGCTCAGCTATGAGAAACATGCATGCACTTCTCCTTTAGAAGCTGCACTGGCAGCATAAAAAAAAAACAGCTGTGCCTCTTGCAGCAGCCTGTTCTGCGGTGATGGCCAAACTTTTGGCACATGTGTCAGCAGTCAAGTCCAAATATGAGAGAGCCTCTAGTCTGCTGGGTCTAGAAGCAGGCAGTAGTGGAATGCTGAAGAGGCAGAGATAAAAGATTATAGGCCTGACTCTGTGCTACAGGTAGGCAAGAGTGAAAGGGACTACATATTTGGAGGGGGAAAAATGCAGCACCTGGAACATATCCCTTTATATTTTCATTTTGATTTATTTATTTACTTAGGTATTATTATATATTATTTATTTCATTTCTGTACCGCCCAATAGCAGAAGCTCTCTGGGCGGTTCAGGGCAATTAAAAGACTTATATCCTGTCTCGCTCAGAAAAAGAGATTTTATTTATTTATTTATTTATTTATTTACAATATTTATACCCCGCCTTTTTTCCTGAAAGGAACCCAAGGCGGCTTACATAATCCTCCTCCTCCTCTCCTACTTTATCCTCACAACAACCCAATATCCGGTGAGGTAGGTTAGGTAGGTAGATTCAAGGCAGCTAACAAATTAAACATCGATAAAAGTCAAAGCAGAATGAACAGAATCTTTAAAAAAAAATCAAAATCACAGGAAACCATAAGAAAAAATAAAATAAAAGCAACAGCATCAGGAAAATGGAGGGGGGAAATGCAGCAGTAACATTTTTTAAATAGATGACGCCCTGCAGTTAAAACTGGGTGAAGTGCAGTAACAATTTCAACACATGGGAGCAGCTAATGCTTACCGTATATTCATTTCAGTTTGGAGTTCACTGACTCACATTTTTTCTTCTTTTTACTTTGAACACCTGATGCTGAACATTACTGTGTGACTCAAACTAGCATCCAACCACTCTAAACTAGGGGTGGGCAATGGTGGCGCTCCAAATGTTTTGGACTACAACTCCCATCAGTCCTAGCTAGCTTAGCCAATGGTGAGGGCTGATGGGAGTTGTAGGCCAAAATATCCGGAGAGCTGCAAGTTTGCCCACCCCTGATTTAAACAGCCTTTTGTCAGGTAAAGGTATTTGGTTGTATCCAGCTCTGTCTGTTGGCCAACAGAATGGATTCTCCCTTCCCTTTATAGCCCCCCCCCCCATGCTCTGGAGAGTTGGGGGCTCCTCTGAGCAGCTTTTGGGGAGGGCAGCAATGCAGGGGAAGAAGGGAAAGGCCTGTTGGGCAAGTCTGCTGGCGTGACTTTGAATGTCGCCTATTGATTCTCTCTCTTTCATCTTTCTTGCCTGAGACTTCTGAGATTTTGATCAAGTTGACAAGGTGAGAACTAAACATACCAGTAATACAAAAAACCCCTCTAAAACAACAGCCTGGGATTTTAAGCACTGAAGGTTAGGTCAGATAGCACAGACTTGATTCTGCAAAGAATTGGCCCATTAACTTGAAAATCCGCAACCTTGCCAAAGGAAATTGGTTTACCTCTTCCAGATTCACATCCTCAAGTCAATGAGCCCTAAGTAGAGAGATAGTCATTGACAAAGAGGTCGTAAATTCCTCAAGGGTTAGTGCTATCTGACACAGCTCAGATAACAAGTATTGAAAGTGCTGTGGCTGCTCTGGGCTTGAGACATCTACAGAGGAAGGTGAATGAATGATAGAAGTGTGAAGGATATGTTCCAGACTCCAAAAGCAGTTATCACAAATGAAAGTTGCATTCCATGCTGGAATCTGCTAATATTTATATGCACCCCAATTCTAAAAGTTTGCATTAATAGATCTATTACGGTAGTTGTATTCTGTATTGCTAGAATAGCATCGCTGCAATGTTGACATAATCAAGGTGTGTCTAATTATCTTCACCCCTCACTTTGCTAGTGTTTTCTTTCTACGTGTGCGTGTGTGTATATATAAACGATCAGATTCTCTGCCCGCTGGGTTGACCATGAACAGGACTTTTAAGTGTTCATGTGCTGGTTTTAGGATTGGGCCATTCAATCCAACTTTTCAGAACACGTATACACCATAGCATTTTGTGTTGTTCAACTGCATCCAGTGTCAAATTTGAATTTGGATTCCAGCTTGTAATAGGCTGAAGATCCAATGGCCCTTTTCATATGTTCCTCTCCCTAGCACCGCATATACTGAATGCAGTAGAGCAGTGATGACGAACCTATGGCACGGGTGCCACAGCTGGCACGCAGGGACCTCTCTGTGGGCACTCTAGCCATTGGTCACCAGATTGCGAAAAGACCGTCCCCTTCTGCAAAACACTAATGATTTTGTTCTTTCTCACAGTGTGGAACAGAATGATTTTATTTTAGAATTCCTATTACAGAATTCTTTTCTACATTGTTATCACATTTAAAAGATTTTGAAGAATGATGCACAGAGCATGGCTTGGATGTAAAGCCCTAACAGTTGACCTGAGTGCTGCATGTGTTGCTCTCAAACTAACGGAGTATGAGCCAAGGTTTGACAAATTATCAGCATGCATGCAATAGCAAAAATCATATTAATTGTGCAAAAGCATGCCCAATGCAAACTTTTACCTAATGCAGTGTTTGCAGTCCAAGGCATAAAGTGTTTAAAATGTGTTAAGCACGTTTAGTTTTCTTGTTTATCTTGCTCATCCTAGTACAGGTTGACTTTTACTAATCCGACACCTGTAGAAGCAGGGAAAGGACCCGGGGTAAAGCTTGCCCCATACAATTTCAGTCTGGCATATAATCCTATTACAAGTTGAGAGTCCCTTATCCAAAAATACATGTGCCTAATTATTTAAAAAGTTTGTATAAATTCCCTTCAGGCTATGTGTACAATGTAGTACTATAATAATTTTTTGAGTTGATTTTTTTTTCAACAAAAAACTTTGTATCATTAAAAGCTCTGTTATTGTGTTTTTCTTTTAAGACAAAAGATGTTAATTAGTTCGGACAACTGTATGAGTTGTTTTTCTAAAACTAAAACCTCGGTATTCAGGTTTAATTGCAGTGTTGGCACTTTGAAATAAATTAGTTGGTTTTGTGCTGCAGTTTGGGCACTCGGGCTCAAAAAGGTTCGCCATCACTGCAGTAGGGGGAGTGTGATTGAACTCTAAGGACTGCGCCTCTAACCTCTATGCATTCAGCAGTATGCCTATGTACTCCAGTTTCTGGGGAACATGGGCGGGAAGGTGCTGTTTCACTCATGTTCGCCTTGTGGGCTTCCCATTGGAGCAGCTGGTTGGCCACTGTGTGAACAGAATGCTGGACTAGATAGACCCTTGGTCTGATCCAGCATGACTCTTCTTATGTTCTTAACAGAAGTATAAAGAAGTTCTACACATTTATAGCAGTATATGCATTCTGTACATGCTCTGGCTCCTCCATGTAATGAGGAACCTGCATGCTTGGGGCTCCTGGTTGTGTGGAGGATGCTGTGTGCATACAGTTGTATGCGCATATAATCCCCTTTCATACTGCTTCGGAATGTCTGGAGCAGTGTTCTTCAACCATGGGTCCCCAGATGTTTTTGGCCTACAACTCCCAGCATGCCCCAGCCAGCATAGTTGTAGGCCAAAAACATCTGGGGACCCAAGGTTGGAGAATACTGGTCTGGAGGTTTGGGGCAGGCCCAGTGGCTGCGTTACAGATATAGGAACAGAGGCTTATACTGAGTCAGACCCATGGTCCATCTAGCCCAGTGTTCCTCAATCTTGGGTCCCCAGATGTTTTTGGCCTACAACTCCCAGCATGCCCCAGCCAGCTATGCTGGCTGGGGCATGCTGGGAGTTGTAGGCCAAAAACATCTGGGGACCCAAGGTTGAGGAACACTGATCTAGCCCAATATTGTCAACACTGACTGGCAGCGGCTCTCCAGAGTTTCAGGAAGGAGTTTTTCCAGCCCTACCTGGAGAACCTGGGATCTTCTGCACGCAAAGTGGGTGCTCTACAGAGAGGTGCTTGCAGCCTCTCCCTACTCCCTCTCCAAATATGCAGTATATGTAGGGGAAAGGCAGCCCAGAAATGTTTTAAATAAATAAATAAAGGACTCGTATTCATTTGGGAGTGTCAGAGGGACAGGCTTTTCCTTAAAGGAGATTTTTTTGACTGCTCAATATGGGTCTTAGGGGCTAGGTAGCTACATATGAGCATGTATGAAAAGTACCCTGACATCTTTTTAAAAAGAACAAAGCTGGTTTGGGAAGGGGGAATTTAAAGTGGTGAGGTGAACTGGGCAGGCAAGGAGTGCTTAACCCTTGCTCACCTTGTACGTGCCCTGCTCCAAATAATTACTCACTGGTTGCCTTTCCTCGGGATGCTGCTTCTCTGCTCTAAATTTGTCTCTCTCAATGTGGCTTTCCTCTTAAAATGTGATAAGTCATCAGGGAAATGTTATACCCATTAGCCCCTTGAGAGGGGATTTCGGGAAACCATGCCACGGCTGCACCAGTGCCCGCACTGAACTTTGTTGGTCCAGATAATTGGCCACGGGAATGATGGAGCCCATGTGAGTATCAAAATCCACACCGCAAAATGTTATTTTAGGGAGGAAAAAATAAGGTGGGGAAAATCAGAGCCTGCAATTATGGGTGGGGAAAGTATGTATGAATGCACAGGAAAGGCATGAAGACAAGCGCCAGAGCAACAAGGGACAAAATGAAATAAAATATGAGAGCACTCTGGCTTGAAGAGAACCAAATGCCCATATGCTTCCAAATGCCCATGTCCTTCCAGGTAACATGATATGCATCCTCAATAGAAGATGGCCTAGAAGCAAGTGCCATCGTTTCAATTTATTTGATATAATGTGCTTGCGGGTTTAAGATTCCACAGCACTTTCTGTAATCTTTCTGGTAATCTTTCAAAATAAACTTAGCTTTAGTTCATACACATATATCCACACAGTTCTCTTCTTTTCCTTTCTTTTATTTCCCTTTGCTGTGATAAAAATCAAGTATCTCCTTGCGGTGTAGTGAGGTTTCAAATGAAGAGGTTATCGGCTTTTCAATTGTTATCTTAGAGAGAGAAAAGGCAGAGAGAGCTACACTGTTGTTTAAATTAAGAAAACTGCTTAAAATGCATACTACCCAAACCCCTTATTCATCTCCTGGCATTTGCTGGTACAGCCAAGTTCCCAGCCATGTGGCTGACCTTTTGGCATTTATAGAGTTGGGCATCTTTTTCTTTTCTTTTTAATTTTTTTACTTCCCCTCTGTGTACTTGCAAAAGGAGCTTGTGGTTGGAGGGGAAAGGAACCTGTTAAGGGCCACAGTGCAAACCAGCCTTCCCCTCCCTGCTGCTTTCCAGAGGTTTTGGACTTCAACTCCCATCAGCCTCAGCTAGCATGGTCAGGAATGCTGGGAGTTGTATCCAACACATCTGGAGGAAGGAAGGCTGGTGTAAACTAGGCTACAAGAAGTGCTTAAAAGCTAGTGTAGCAGTGTTGGCTGAGTCCCTGGCTCAAATCTCACCTCTTAGATAGTGAGACCTGTTTCTCTAAGATAACAATTGAAAAGCCGATAACCTCTTCATTTGAAGGTCACTACACTCTTAGACAAGTGATTGTTCCACTCAGCAATACGGAGATACTTATACTGGCCTACCAGGCAGGGCTGTTGCAAGGATTGCTAGGTACCACATGTGAGGTGTTTTCAAATGTGCTATATAAATATCAGTGTTGTTGGTATTTTCTAAAAGAGAGGTAGTAGAATTCACAGCCTTTTGCCTGGAAGCCCTTCCCCAGAAATCCCGTATGTGCGTTGTTTTTGTGAGGGAGGGCGAGAGACGCTCTATATGATTATTACAAAACTGAGCAGTGAAAATAAATCCAGCATTAAGCCCTTCCTAAAATAGTATTTATCTAATTACAGGTTTGTTTGTTTGTTTGTTTGTTGTCAGAATTTCTGCCCAGACTTTCTATAAAATATTCAAGGCAGTTTAGAATGCAAAAATAAAATGCACAATAATAAAAACAAATAACAGTTACATAATCCAGTAAAAAAGGCTAACAAGCAGAAGGAGCATGAAATTGATTTAAGAACAATAATCCGGAAAAGCTTGCTAAAATTATTATTTAGTACATTTTTTTTTTCACTCCATGTACCAGTTTCCTGCCGTGCAGCCCACATTATTTAAACACATTCTCTAGTGTGTTTGTTTGTTTATTTATTTATTATATTTATATTCCGCCTTCTTTTCCTGCAAGGAACCCAAGGTGGCTTACACAATCCTCCTCCTCTCTATTTTATCCTCACAACAACCCTGTGAGGTAGGTTATGCTGAGAGTCAGTGAATGGCCCAAAATCCCCCAGTGAGCTTCATGGCTGAGTAGGGACTAGAACCCGGATCTTCTGAATCCCAGTCCCAACACTCTAACCACTACACCACACTGGCTAAATAGTTGTATTTAGTTATGATATATATGAACTGCCCTTCCTCCAGGGAGCTTAGGGTGGCCTACATAATTCTCCACCCCACTTCATCCTCACAACAACCCTCTGTGGTAGATTAGGCTGAGAGATGGTGATTCAGGGCTGAGTGAGTATTTGAAGCTGGGTCTCTCCAGTCGATAGGGATGGGCGACCCGCCCAGTGCTCGACTCACGGTGCCCGAGCCAAGCGTCAGCGCCAGCTGAGGCGCTCGCTGGACTTCTGGGTCTCCAGCCCTACATTGTTTACATAGAAAGCGGCCTAATTCGCGCAAATTAGGCCGATTTCTACATAAACAACATGGCGCCGGGAACCCGGAAGTCGCTTCCCAGGCTCGGCTCACGAGAACGCGAGTCGAGCCGGGGAAAAGGTAGGGCGAGCAGAGCTCGGGAGGGTCAAGCCCGGCGAGTCGCCGGACGTCCACCCCGCAGTCGAGCCTATCCATTGCACTGCACCAGCTCTCAGTATTATAGCAAAAGCGATAGTGGAATTCCAGCTTTGTTCTTCGGTATGGTGTTTCATAAATCTGCTAGTATATACCGAGGCATGCTGGGAGTTGTAGGCCAAAAACATCTGGGGGCCCAAGGTTGGAGAACACTGGTCTAAGGGCTAATTCATGCCTTCCTTTCTGAGGTGCTAAAAAGCTGGGTTTGGGGATTGGGGTGCCTGCATTTTTTGTCAGGAGGCGTCTTTGTGAAATGACTCCCATATGCAATTGATAACTAAAGGTGCAATCTTGTGCAAGTTTAGACAGAAAACCCTGTGTATGTATAGACAGAAAAAGGCCTGCAACTCCCAGCATCCTATGCAAGTTTAGACAGGAAAAAAGGCCTCCAACTCCCAGCATCCTATGGAAGTTTAGATAGGAAAAAAGGCCTACAACTCCCAGCATCTTATGCAAGTTGAGACAGGAAAAAAGGCCTACAACTCCCAGCATCTTATGCAAATTTAGACAGAAAAAAGGCCTCCAACTCCCAGCATCCTATGCAAGTTTAGACAGGAAAAAAGGCCTCCAACTCCCAGCATCCTATGCAAGTTTAGATAGGAAAAAAAGGCCTACAACTCCCAGCATCTTATGCAAGTTGAGACAGGAAAAAAGGCCTACAACTCCCAGCATCTTATGCAAATTTAGACAGAAAAAAGGCCTGCAACTCCCAGCATCCTATGCAAGTTTAGACAGGAAAAGAGGCCTCCAACTCCCAGCATCCTATGCAAGTTTAGATAGGAAAAAAGGCCTACAACTCCCAGCATCTTATGCAAGTTTAGACAGGAAAAAAGGCCTCCAACTCCCAGCATCTTATGCAAATTTAGACCGGAAAAAGGCCTGCAACTCCCGATGCAAGTTTAGGCAGGAAAAAAGGCCTCCAACTCCCAGCACCTTATGCAAGTTTAGGATTGCATCCTAAGTGCTGAGTTCCAGGTGCAAAACAGCCACTACACAGATCAAAGACTGCAGACAGTGCTGTGACGTCCTTATCACCCTGCAGGGAGAGCACTTCAGACACAAAACACAAAGCCTGGAGTCACAGAGGTGATGAGAGGAGCAGTGTACATGCATGTGGGAAGGCAGTGCTTAGAGAAAAGGCTTGATCGCTAGACTCCTCCATGACATGGTCATTTCAGCAAGATTGACAATAGAGGCAGCGTTAGGGGGTGGCCCACTAGGGCTGGAGCCCCAAATCTTTCATTTGGGCCCCCGAATCTCTGGGAGGCCATCAGCCCCACCACCCTGCTGTCCATGGACACTTGCTAAAAGAAATGTACAGGGGCCCTGAGGATCTCTCTTGCATCTGATCCCCCTGGATGAGCTGGCTTTTTACCCACATGTGCTTCTCTTCCTGCTGCCCCCCCCCCTTGAATATTTCTGCCTGAGTTTTTTTCTGAAATCGACTGCCCTCCTTTCCCCTGTCCAGACATCTCTTTTTACAAATAGGGATGTCCTTAGGAGACAGGGTCCTTTACAGACTTCAGAGCAGTGTTCTCCAACCTTGGGTCCCCAGATGTTTTTGGCCTACAACTCCCAGCATGCCCCAGCCAGCGTAGCTGGCTGGGGCATGCTGGGAGTTGTAGGCCAAAAACATCTGGGGACCCAAAGTTGGAGAACACTGCTTTAGAGCATATGTAAATTAGCATACACAAATTTGTGCATATTTTTTGTCCTGTGGGCCTGAGCCCCAGATCTTTTCAGTACCTAGCACTGCCCCTGGTTGCCAACTGACCAGAATTCCCTCCTCCTCACCAGTTACTACGGCAGGAAGATGTAACATGCCAGAAAAGATGGTGTGGTCAGCATTTTCATTATTTCCCAACTTCCTCTAAAATGCTTTAAAAACAGATAGTGCCCTTCGGAGTGGGACACCCTGTACTTACATTGATCTTTTAAAAAGGCATCTGCCTGTCAGAAAGGAAAAGGTACTTTGCTCTCCAGAACTTTGTTAACATACTGTTTTCCTGGGGTTACTCTGCACGGGTTCAGAGGCAGCTAAAAACGTCACTAGGGTTTCTGAGAGCAAAAGCTGGTAATTTTAAAACAGCCTTCCCCAACCTGGTGTCCTCCAGATGTTTTGGACTACAACTCCCAGCATTCCTGTCCATGACCATGCTGGCTGGGGATGATGGGAGTTGAAGTCCAAAACATCTGGATGGGAACTGGGTTGGGGAAGCCTGTCTTAAAGCAATGGTTTTGTGGGGAGAGATTTCAGACAAACATGTCTTCTTGCGAAACTGAAATCTGGCCTCTATGTGATGGTTTATGTATTTATTGATTCATTTACTTATTATATTTAAAACCCGCCCTTTTTCCTGCAAGGAGCCCAAGGCAGCTTACATAATCCTCCTCCTCTCCACTTTATCCTAACAACAACCCTGTGAGGTAGGGTAGGCTGAGAGTCAGTGACTGGCCCAGAGTCACCCAGTGAACTTCATGGCCCACATGGGGACTAGAACTTGGATCTCCCAAGTCCTCGTCCAGTACTCTAACCACTACACCACACTGGCTCTCTTGCTCTGTGGTGGCATTCCTGAGGCATTTACTAATATTATGTTTTAACCAGTTTATGTATTTTATATTTATTGTTGTTCCCCGCCTCGATCCAAGTGGAGAGGCGGGTAAGAAATAATAATAATAATAATTATTATTATTATTATTATTATTATTATTATTATTATTATTTCCAACCCTTCCTCCAGCTGTAAATTATAAAAATTCTTACTATGTGTCATGGTGTCCCCACGTTGTGAGTATTCACCCCTGTCAGTGGCAGCATTGGTGAGGGCAAGGCTACTACTGCTATGGCAATAGTGCCACATTTTGTGGCTAGATCTTGTACCCGTTATATGGCGAACTTGCCTCGGGATTGCCACTCCCTGTGGCACCATAGTACATGGCCCAGCTTTGAGGTGGGTAAAACCACCTCGTGAGGATTTTTCTCTCCGCAATAAACAGATGAATTGCCCCCTGAAACAACTGAACTGCACCTTTTCTCATCTGGCAGATGCTGGGGGGGGGGATTCATTCTGTATTTTATCTCTTACATTTCCCCCCCCCCCTTCTGTTAGAACCTTACACATATAGCCTCCAGTTCTGAGATTTGTTTGTTCAGGTTTTATGTGTGTCCCCCCCCCCTTTTTTTTTTAAAGAGAGAGTGAGAGTAAGCAAGAGATTAAAGCCTTTAATCTCTCCATTTGCTAATTAACTAACGGACAAGAAAAGCATTGTTCTGTCTCTAAGGTGGGCTGATGACATTACTGTATTATTGATGTGCTGCTGAGGGTTTGGACTCTTCAGCTGTTTTGTATCCATCCTCCACGCTCCTTAAGCTTTTGTAGACATTTTGCGTCCCCCAGAGCCTTCTTTACGTGGAAAAGAAATTCCGCAGGTCAGTAATAAATACATCCCGCACTGAGACATCGTGCCTGGAGGAGTGTGTGTGTGTGTGTGTGTGTCTCCTATGGTTTCTGACTTTCAGGGTTTGATGAGGAGAGACACCAGTCGAATCCAGGCCCCTGGTGACCGTCTTTCCGCAAAACTACAAAAGGTGACCTTTTTGAAAGTAACTTTGGAAGGCCCACAATGGTCCATAAATCTGATCCACATAAGCCCATCCTGGCTACTAGGGGGGGAAAAACCCGAAGGCTCCCCTGACCTCTCCAAATGGATTTAATTGCCTTCCAAGTTCTGTTTCTGTAAAGGCTTTAGGCAGCTTAGACTTTGGATGACAAAAGGGAGTCTTTATGCTCTCTAAATGGTGAAAATGAGCTAAAGCTTATTTGGGCTGGGGCTACCCTTAATACAGTTAGCGAACTCATTCTCTCTCTGGGTAGCAGAGCTGTTTCAACAGCAGGGCTGGCTGAGAATTCTCTCTCTCTTCCTCTCTCTCTTTTTGCATGAGATTTGTGTTGTGCACACTCTCTTGCTTTTTTTTAATTGATCCCTGCTAGATTTTCCTTCCACAGCTGTGTAAACTCTGCTTAGAGCCAGGAGCCCCTCCAAAGTAACTAACACCCAGGGAGAAGTGCCACCATTGCAAATCACCATGTAAATTGCAAATGTAATGCACTTGGAATTGCAGGATGGAATAGGGCTCCTTTGCTGGAGATACAATAGGGAGCAAGCATTCTTTTAAGCAGGATGGGTCCCAGTCCTTCTGAAGCAAGCCTGGGCCAATTCTGCGTTGTGTGTCCATGTTCAAAAGCTGTTTCCAAAAGGATGTCAGAAGAAATAATAAAAGACATTTTCGTTTGTTTGTTTGTTTGTTTTTATTGCATTTCATTTTTTACATTATTTCTTTATTATTTAAATTTGTATCCCACTTTTCTACCCATGGTGCCCAAGGTGGCTAAGAATCAGAATAAAAACACAGTAAGCCCTTTTTTTAAAAAAGCCCCATAATAGTATATAAATAGAAGAACACATAAAAACCAATTGCCATGAGATGATAAAATGATAAAACTTACCAAAAGGCAGCCAGTTAAAATACCTTCAGTATGACAAGATATGGATCAGCTGGACAGGTCAAAGGCCTACTTAGATGAAAATGCCTTTTCCTGGGGGTGGAATGATAACAGTGTGGTGTAGTGGTGAGAGTGTTGGACTGGGACTCATGAGATCTGGGTTCTAGTCCCCTCATGGCCATGAAACCGACTGGGTGACTTTGGGACAGTCACTGACTCCCAGCCTAACCTATCTCACAGGGTTGTTGTGAGGATAAAATGAAGAGAGGAGGACCATGTAAGCCACCTTGGATTCCTTGCAAAAGGAAAAAGGTGGGATATAAATGTAATAAGAAGGGGGGTCGCAAATGAGCATTCCTAAGGAGGGAGTTCCAAACGTGGGGCACAGTCACTGAGTAGACTCTTTCTCTTGTCCCCGCCAAATGCACCTCGGATGTTGGTGGGATTGAGGCATATTTCTATTATATCTCAGCCTTCTGTTTTTCTACTCAGAGGATAGCTAAATAATAGTAATAGTAATAGCCTTTCACAAAGGTTCCATGGACTTTGAAGAAGCCCGAGTGCAAGGTGAAAGGGAGAAACGTGCTAAGCGAAAAGCACGTCAAATGAATCCTTTACAGGACCATCTTCCATCTGGTAACCTGTGTCCTCACTGTGGGAAGCTGTGTGGATCTAGAATTGGCCTCCACAGTCACTTACGGACCCATCGCTAGAGTCTACACAATCTTCTTTAGAATTTCCTCCAATCTTCTTTAGAATTTCCTCCTTTTATCCTGGAAGACAATCTTACTCGGTCAGGAGTGATGGCCTGATGATGATGATGAAAATAAATAAATAATAATAAAACAATTCAAAACAATAAAAGGATGCCTAAGCAAACACCATCTTAAAGTACGTAGCTCAGCTTTCAGTTTAATGGTTGAGCTACCCAGGGACCGAGAGGAGCTAATATCTTTGCACCCTGTCTCTCTCTCTCTTTCTCTCTCTCAAAGCTTAGGTCATTCCACTAAGCATTCTGATCCTCCTCGGCTCAGAAAACTGGAGCTTTTTAAACCCTGCTGTGCATTAATGAACAGAGAAGCATAAAACCATAGAATGTGCCCTATGTGTGAATCCACTTCCCAAGATCTGCCTTGAAGGGAGATGTGTGACTGAATACGTTCTTAGAGGAGCCACTTGTGAATTTTATTCACTGGGTTGCAGCTCTTAGCTCACATTACCTCACAAATGAGCATGGTGTTGCTGGCCTGGGAGTATCAGGGCATGTCTTAGTGTCAGGCCCGTGATAATCTGGATAAAACAAGGTCTTGGCAGGGGATTAAGTCAAGGCTCTTGGCATTCAGAGGTCACAGGGCAAGAATCGAGATGGTTTCTGTTTGGAGGAGGGCAGAGAATCCTCATGGCTATCTTCTACTAGCTTGGTCCCCTCCAGATGGGATGATGAAGTTGTAGCCCAACACTTATTTATTTATTTGCAACATTTATGTTCCGCTCTGCATCTAAACAGATTCCACTTCTGGAGGGCACTTGTTTGGGGAAGGCTGTTCTAGCCATTCAGGTGATGAAAATGCCTCTGATACTAGAGCTAAAGAAATCTTAGTTTATTCATCCTGTGAGTTGTAATGGGTTACATTTGCATATGAGTGCATCTGAAGCAAAAAGCAGGGTTGCTTTTGGTTTTTGATGGACGATGCAGGTTTTCTTAGGCTGCCCTGCTGTCTGTGCATGCTTACCTGGGAGTAAGCACCATTGAACAGAGTGGCACTTACTTCTGAGTAAACATGCTTGTTAGGCTTGGCTTGCAAATTGATTAATGTAACTGATTAATTGATGAAAGTTGCTGCCCTATCTGATTCTGCTGCCAACCTCAAATCTACAGTCATGCCTTGGATTGAGAGCATAATTCGTTCCGGAAACATGCTTGTAATCCAAAACACTTGTATATCAAAATGAAATCCCCCCCAAAAAAATTGTACAGAGATTTTTAATTTAAGCCATACTACAGTACTTGTATTGCAAGATGTCGCTTGTATATCTAGTCAATTTTTTTAAAATAAATATTTAAAAATTTGCTTGTCTTGCAAAACGCTCTCAGACCAAGTTACTTGCAATCCAAGGTATTACTGTATAATACTGTAAGAGGATGTCTGTCTGTCTGTCTGTGCCATAGCTCCAAGACTGTGAAACCTAGACACCTGAAACTTAGCATGTATACTAAGTGGACCCTAGGAGAGTACACCACAGGGTTATTTGTTTTTAAAAACACATTACTTAATTTTAATTCATTTAAATGTGTTTGTGTATGAATCCTGCAGTACAGTCTTCAGTCATTAGGTGGTAGATGTCCCTAACCAGCACAGAGCTTTGCACTTGATACAGTTTGAAGCCAGGATGTGGGAATAGTCAGAGGGACAGATTTATCCGGTTGCACCTCCCTCCTGCTCTGGGGCAGCCTCCCCTCAGGGAATGGAGTAGACAGACCCACTCCCTCAAGGGCTTATAGGGGTGCACCACGGCAGAGGCTGTGCCTAGGGATGCCAGTGGCGCTGGCTTCATTCAGAGAAGACAGGCACAATGTGTCCAACTCTGACACCTGCATAACTGGGCTTGAATGCTCAGTTGTATCAAACTAAGGGCTGTTCCAACTCGATGTTTCATAGATTATAGAGTTGGAAGGGGCCTACAAGGCCATCAAGTCCAACCCCCTGCTCAGTGCAGGAAACTCATGCAAAGCTGGGTCAGTTTGCTGGTTGTAAGAATAAAAACAGATATTTTTCCATGTCAGGTTCATAGAGTGAATATGTACTTTTGGTGCGGTTGTTTTCTGGGTTAAATAACGGCATTCATTCATAAGAATATAAGAAGAGCCATGCTGGATCAGACCAAGGATCCATCCCAGCTGCTGTAACCTTTCTTCCAGCCCCTTGACCATTTTAGTTGCCCTTTTCTGCACTTTTTCCAACTGTACAATGTCCTTTCTTAGGTGTGGTGACCAGAACTGTACATAGTATTCCAAGTGTAGCTTTTATGCAAGGAAGAATTTCCTTATCGGATGAGTCCAAGGTCTGTTTAGCCCACTGTTCTATTTTCTAGCAATGGTACGCAAGATGCCTCTAGGCCAGTGATGGCGAACCTATGGCACGCGTGCCACAGCTGGCACGCAGGGACCTCTCTGTGGGCACTCGAGCCATTGGTCGCCAGATCGCGAAAAGACTGTCCCCTTCTGCATTCAGCGTCGGGTTTCCATAGTAACTCCTCTCCACTCATTCCTCGCTGGCCTCCACAGGCAGGCACACTCCAACATCTCCACCCCCAGAAGCGGACTGCGCAGGCACCCAGCCCTCCTTCTAACTGAACAGACAGCTCAGAAGCACAGCGCGCGCACACCTGAATCTTTGCGCGCCCAGTGAAGAGCCATGCCCTGAGACAGAGCGGGGCGCGATTAGCTAGTGCCCCCTCCTCCTTCTTGCCAAATTTAAGGCACTTTGAAATAAATAAGTTGGTTTTGTGTTGCAGTTTGGGCACTCGGGCTCAAAAAGGTTCGCCATCACTGCTCTAGGCACTCAACATGACATTAGAGCTTAAGAAGAGCCCTGCTGGATCAGTCTAAGCGGGTCCATCCAGTCCAGCATTCTGTTCACACAGTGGCCAACCAGCTGCCCACGGGAAACCCACACGCAGGACAAGAGTGCAAAAGCACCCTCCCGCCCAAGTTCCCCAGCAGCTGGTATACATAGGCATACTGCATACATACTCACAAGCAGAATATGAAGTTGAAAGGTCCATTCCCCTATCTGTGCCCCCCCCCCCAGTCTCCGCTGTTCAGCAGTAGACTGCCTTCCTTTGTGTATGGATTTCCATTTAGTTATTCCGGACTATTTTGTAGCAGTCCTCCGTGGTTGGAGCCTGCAGAGCAGCCTTCCCCACCGTGGTGCCCTCCAGATGTTTTGGGTTACCACTCCCAGAATTCCAAGCCATTAGCCATGCTGGCTGAAGCTGATGCGAGTCGAAGGCCAAAACATCTGGAGGGCACGGGCTTGGGGAAGGAAGGCTGCTGTAGTTAACCTGTGCTGGACCTCACTTCTGAGTACACTTTTTGACTTGGATTAGTAACAGTTGGGTTTTCCATGGGACCCTCTCCCTCATCTGTCAGGAGTTCCTGAGAACAATGCAAAAATTCCTCTGCATTTAACTACTTGAGCCATTGATTATAGTGGATTTGGTTTGGGGTATTTCTATTCATGTGGGGGGGTTTTCCACCCCACACCAGCCCCTGAAAACGCTGTACTGTTTGCAGTCTGGCCCATGTCCAGTCTGTGGGCCCATGTGGCTGCTTTCTTTTCCAAATAAAAGCGGTGGCATTATGCACACTTTTTATAAAAAGCATGAGTAACGTACCTAATACCCCCAAATCTCAGTGTGTCCTATGTGTCTGCAGATTGACTTCTCAGCCACAGAATCAGAAACTGCATATACGATTTTTCATTCTCAGTAGCGCATGTATCATAAAGGAGGGGAGATCCTTCCAGTCTTTGGAAAAAGAGATCATATATAGGCCCGGGCTGCGGCTTCTGAGGACTTAAAACACCTGACTGGCAGCGGGCACAACTTCCAGTATCTGGAGAGGGGATTGTGGGTAGAGGTGTGGCTTAAACTTCCAACCCACATCTTGTCTGAAATAAAAACCTTAAGCCATGGCCAGCCTTCAGGGACTTGCAGTGGATGTAACCCTATGCAGGCCCCTGTCACAGAAGCCCCCCCCCCAAAAAAAAATACACTTCAGTGCAGGCCTTGGGAAGGACTAGCAGCTTATGACTTCCCGTAGTTGGAGAGCAGTGAAAGCCAAAACCATGCACAAACACCCAATTACATTTAAACTAGCCTATTCTCTTCTTAATTTTTTTTTTTAAAAAAAATATGTAAATGGGTGTTTGCATATGGTTTCAGCTTTTGCTGAAGATTGGTGGAAAACTGCATATGCTGTGTTTTAAACGTTTGTCTGCTTTCCATAGGAATGTTTATACGTGCCCATAACATACTTTAAAGCATATATCATCTGTCAGTGAAACAAAACACATTCAAGTCACAGTTTCTCATTAAAGCATATATATTAAATACATGTCAGCCTTTTCTGCAGGAATAAACTGGGTGGTGGTGGTGGTGGAGGAGGAGGGAAGACATTCTCCGGCTTGCATGTGAGCAGACTCGTCCATCCCTGTGCCATATGAGGCCTTTCCCAAAACATGTTACCATTTCTTGATCTTTCAGGAGAAGGCTTGGCAACCAGCCTGGTTCAAAAAGATTCCACCCGCCTTTCTACGTCCTGTTGCTTTTGGTTGAGCTCCAGGCAAGGCTGGGTTAAACGTTCGACTCTAAAACAAGTCCTGGGGGCTTGTACCACTTTTGAAAGATGCCCAGACTCCATTGGGAGAGTATTCCCTACGCCAGGGGCAGGGAACCTCAGCCCCACAGTGCCTTCCCAAACTGGGCCATGGCCTCCCCTCCCGTGCAGCAATTATGCTTGGAAAATACCTTCCATTTGAGGTGGCCAGGTGGCCTAATTTTTAGAGGACAGTCCTCTGTTAGAAGGTCTGTCAGAGGGCAGTCCTCTATTTTAAGGGGTCCTCTGTTTGAAGGGCTGGCTGGTCCAAGACCAGTTTAAAGACAAAGAACCATCAGAAGGAAGAGCTGGGCCTTGAAGTTGCCCGTCGTCAACAGCACCTGGACAGCAGACTGAGCAAGGCACACAGATCACCTGGTCAGTCTTTCCCGCTATGGGAAAATATACTGTATTTCTCTTTACATTAAAATAATTAATTCTTTTGTCCTCCTTTTTCGCAATGTGGAACTGGCCACCCTACTTCCATTGGAGCCAGTGGGAGGTTTTTTTCAAGCCTAATTGCAATTTGGGGGAGGGTCACAACTGGGTAGGGAAATGTTCAGCCTTTCTGCAGTTGCGACCCACAGAAAATTGCCCCCAAATTGCCACATTTTTGGGGGGGGGTGCCACCATTGGCATGCAGCCCCTGGAAGGTTAATCACAAGGGGGCATGGACCTCAGCCTGGACATTCACGTGTCTGTCCGAGGATATGTGGGTGTCCAGTGACTGTGAGGAAGAGAACCAGCAAGACGGGGTGATGCAGTCAGCAGCAGTTCACGGATGCCAACTCCTGACATTGGCCTTGGCCTTGAGCTCCCAGGTGCTGTAGGGAACAAAAAATAGCAACTATCAGCTTCGGGTGGCAGCAGTTAAGTGTCACCTCCCCGCTGCCCCCAAATTGTGTCCCCCTGCTGAAATGTCCCCCACTCCACTGACTCTGCAGGGGGCCGTTTTGTCTCAGCACGGGCCACGTGTAAGCCAGGATCCAACAGCTGAGAATTCTGAAGGCACCCTGGAGATCAGCGGAGAAGGCTGGAAAGGACTGCAGGCAAAGATACAGGGAAGCAGGAGCCGCTGGCTGTCCTCTCCATGAGAACATCAGAAGAGCCCTGCTGGTTCAGACCAAGGTCCATCTAGTCCAGCATTCTGTTCACACAGTGGCCAGCCAGCTGGCAACAGGATCCCGCAAGCGGGACATGAATGCACCTTCCCACCCATGTTCCCCAGCAACTGGTGTACACAGGCATACTGCCTGCAACACTGGAGGTAATCAGGACTAGTAGCTATTGATAGTCTTCTCCTCCATGAAGTTGTCCAATCTCCTTTTCAAGCTGTCCAGATTGGTGGCCATCACCACATCTTGTGAAAGGGAATTCCATAGTTTTAACTATGTGCTGTGTGAAGAAGGGCTTCCTTTGGCTTCATCTCTTCTGATCTTCTCTCTCCTTCAGAGGTGGCGTGTGTCTGCACCCACCCGACCCCCTAGGGACAATTTGCCACCCAAGAAGAGAAGGCAAGCAGAGGTAAACAAAGGAGAGTAGGGGAGAGGTGGCCAGCGCCTCCTGCTTTCATGATGTGCAGGGCTCTCTAGCCTTCTCTGCTGATCTCTGGGGAAGCTTCATAAGCCCTGGGTTACATGTGAATGAGCAACCAAGCTCTCAGCTGCTGCTGCTGCTTTCCCCACTTGTTTCCCCTCCCTGGGGAAGGATGGGCTGGGGGGGGAGTTTTTAGGTGGGATAAGCCATCACCTGCTTAATCTAGTAATCCAAAGTTATGATAACGTCAGTCTCTGGGTTGCAGCCTGGCTACCCATGTTCAGCTTGCTGCGGTTTCAAAACATCCCTGCTGCATTTACGTCTAAGGGCACATCATTTTCAGCACTACTTTTGTTCATGTGATTGTGAATGCAGAGGTGTTGCGCGCAAGACATTTTGGCGAAGGTTGGGCTTCTCGGTGGCTTTGATTTTAATACGTCTGTTGAAACTGTGGCGCCTATTCGCACACTTCCCTTCGGCTCCGCAGCATTGCATCTAGCGCACTGAATCATTCTGCCACAGCGGGCTCACAAACTGGATTCAAGCTGAGAACCAAGAGCGGTGATACAGTTCAGAGAAGCCAACGGGGCAATGTGTGGCTCATTAGCGCGGCAGCTACCTAGGAGAGAGTGGCCCAGAGTACCAGTAATAAATGAAGAGCCAAGGGACTTCGAACGGTTCATGGGCAGAGCTCTCTGTCACGAAATCGATGTTTTTGAAGCGGTCGGTAGCTAATGGGAAACTGTATGGCACCAGAGCCTCCTCGGCTTGACTGATACAATATGAAGTAGAGCTGGGGGGGGAAATGATAGAGGGGATTTGGGGGGCCAAGATAATGCTTTTAGAAAGCAATTCATCACCAGGGTTTGTTTAATTTATTAATTTATAAAATGTATTAGCTGCTTCTCTGTTAAAAGATACTTGAAACAATTTACAATTTTTTTAAAAAAAACGACGACGTAAAAACCAGCAGCAACCAAATCCACTGTAAAATAGCATCTACAGTCTACATTATCTTCCTTTCCTAAAAGCCATCTGAAATAAGAACATTTTACTTGCCCGTAACTCCCCCACCCCACCCCTTAACTCACATTGTTAGTGATCTAATTCCCTTACTTAAAGTAGCTAATTTTCCATATTTTGTTGAAGTGCAGTGCATCATCTGCTGCGTATGTTCGCGCGCCCCCCACCCACCCCACACAACATGCAAATGATGGAACACGGAGCAAGATGTCATGTGTGGATAGGGAAGAGCATGTGGCAGGAGGTATCCTAGACTCTTGAGTTATGAGGTCTCATGTAGGGATGGGCGACCCACCCGGCAGTCAACTTAGGGCGTGCGATCTGAGCCGAGCCGAGCACAAGTGCCAGCTGAGGCACTCGCCAGACTTCCGGGTCCCTGGCTCTATGTTGTTTACGTAGAAAGTGGCCAAATTTGCGAAAATTTAGCCATACTTTGCACAAATTTGGCCATAATTCGCAAAAAATTGGCTGTAATTTGCACAAATTTGGCTGTTTTCTACATAGATTTCATAGATTTCATAGATCATAGAGTTGGAAGGGGCCTACAAGGCCATCGAGTCCAACCCCCTGCTCAGTGCAGGAGACTAGAGGAGGGGTCTCCCATCCAAGTAATAACCAGGCTTGACCCTGCTTAGCTTTCCACGCTCAGACAAGCTGAGCCAGCGTGAGCCACAGGCCTGTATACAATGTAGTGCCAGAAAACGGAAGTCGCTTTCCCTGGCTCGGCTCACAAGAACATGAGTCGAGCCGGGGAAAAGGTAGGGTGAGTGGAGCTTGGGGGGGGGGGGGGTCGAGCCCGGCAAGTTTGCCGGACTTCCACCCCAATCGAGCTCCACGCACATCCCTAGCTGCCATTTAGAGATTTAAAGCTAAAAACCAATACAGTAATACCTTGGGTTGCAAGTAACTTGGTTTGAGAGCGTTTTGCAAGACAAGCAAATTTTTAAATATTTATTTATTTATTTATTTACTTGATATATAAGCGACGTCTTGCAATACAAGTACTGTAGTACGGCTTAAATTAAAAATCTCTGTACAAATTTTTTTGGGGGGGATTTCGTTTTGATATAAGAGTGTTTTGGATTACAAGCACGTTTCTGGAACAAATTATGCTCTCAATCCAAGGCATGACTGTACTATGAGTCAGGCTTGGTGATCAGATGCCTCAGAACTAGTGTCATGCATACACACTAGCCTGTGCTAGTCAGTAGGCAGGCAGCGCATTTTATGCTGTCTGATGCATCCACATCGTCTTCAAGGACAAACCCATTTAGATTGGCCTTGCAGTAGTCCAGCTAGGAGGTTACTAATGCATGGGTGGGAGTTTGCCATATTACTGCAGGACAGAATGGTGTTAACCTAAATTGACCAAGTTGCTTCTGGTGTTCAGGCATTTATTTAGTGGTTTTGCTTCAATAAGAGCTCTGCAAAGGCCAAAAGCTTGCTCAATTTTTCTAAAGATGCTGTTTATAGGATCAATTTTAACAAGGAACGTTGAAATTTCCCTCTGATTCTTCCACGGTTACTTTTTCTTACAAATGCATCTCCCCGTGATGAAATAGCAATAAAACCACATGAATTTCTGCCGTGGAAAGCTAATGTTGCATTTCCTGTGATTGTATCTCATTTTCAGCCTACGGGGAGAAGGCACATTTGTAACAGCAAATAACTGGCGAAAAATTACAGTGAAATGTCACCTCGGGATTCATTGTGTACTTTTCTAGATGAAAGGGGTTTTTTGGCCACTGGGCACGCTTGATTCAGAAACACCTGACAGCAGCCAGTCATGCAACACTGCAGATCAAGGGATGGGAACTCCAGAGAGGTACATGCATGTGTGGATAGGCAGTGGGACAGTTATATTGGAGTTGCTACCAAAATTATGTGTGAACATGGTCCTGAAGTCAACCAGCCTTACCAGTAGGCAATCCCAGGGAGCTGCCCGGAGTAGAATAGAACTGTGCGGTTGATTGTATGGTGCCGTAGCAACCTGAGAAAAGCATCCACAGTTCATTGATGGAAAAATGGAAAATAGATCTCTGTGCATGTGTGAACTGGCCCTCAGATCTCAGTGAGCCAAATTTAAATCTCACTCACAGCATGGACTTGTTTGCATGGCCTTGGTCACCTCACACGAGGCCTTAGTTCCCCATCTGTAAAATGGATCCACAGTTGTCAGCAGCAGAAGCGTAGTTTTTCGTCCTACCTGAAAGTTTCCTTGACTTTCCAATATTTGCCAGCTAAGTACAGGAGGGTCCTGAGAGCCTGAAATTGTTTGCTCCTTTACTTGGATAAGTGATTAGATTTAAGAAGTGGCTGCAGTTGTACTCAGTGTTATGCTAAAAATTGACTCAGATGTGTTGTTGAGAGTTTTTTCTCCCTTCATTTCAGTTCAAAATAGCTACAGGGCTTTTATTTCTGATCGATGGGGAGAACTGAACAGGAAGAGTGAAGAGATCTGGGTTTTGAGATTGTTTTTTGTTTAAAGACTGGCACAAGTGCCGTGCTTGTCAGAAAGATAATCCCCGGACACACCTGTGCGGTAGGAACACAACACACGGATTAGTGATGTGCTTAATCTGTCCCCCTGGCATTTCCTATATGCGCTGCCTGAGCGGTTTTTGCCTTTTTTCCAGCTCAGGTTCCAGGGTTGCATTATCGGTGTCCACATGGGTTCCTGTGGATTTCGATGCCAAACAATACGGGTTTGTTCGTTTGCTTTGACCATGATTTCTAAGGTGGAATTTTAATGGAGTGAAAAAAACAAGGGGAAGAAAAAGGAGAGAGAAATAATAACATGAATGTTGAAACTTGACGCACGGCGCAGTTTCTCAAGCTGCTTTTTTTTTTGGTTCACATCTGCTACTCTTTTCAGGGGAAACATAACCCCTCACCCCTCCTTCCAACTCCTGCACCAATAAAATTCAGTTCTGCCTCTAGTGTTATTCAAGGCGTGAGTAACGCCTAGAGGGAGTCCTTTCCCCTCTCTGCCTCCTGTTTATTCCTGGGGTTTTGATCCATGTGACAAACAGCCACTTTTATTGAATTGCAGCACGCCCTGCATTATGTGCATGCCCGTGCCTTGTATCTTAAACCGCACAAAAGGCGGAATCCATGTGAGGCCCTGTGGCAAAGCTCCCGTTGGCTTTAATGGCGACAGGGCTTCGCTCTGAATTCTTACAGCTGCAAAAAACAACAACAAAAAAAAACACCCTCAAAATCTTGTAATGTCGGGAAGATTCCTTTCACTTCTGCAATTTGCCAACAATGGTGGGAAAGTCAGAGCAAAGGGAATGCAGATGAGGGCCTGTGGATTTGGAAAACACAAAGCCCAGTTTGCGCAAAAGAATCCACCATTGTGGAATGCTCTTTTCAACACCGGCCAGCTTTCTGGCATGCTAGAAGAACATGAAACCTACTACCATTAGTGTTTTAAAAAGAAAAACGAAAGAAAAAGGTGGTGGTTTAGGAAAGCAGAGGAGACCCAAGAACATAGAAACCAGCTGTGTTCCCAATATATTTGCGAGCTTAGACTTGGCCCTGTACCTTTCCTGAAGCATTAAAGTGTCAAAAATTGTAGACAGGCAATTTGGAAACAGGTCTCACTTTGGATTTGCTTTCCCTTGCCTGCCCACAACCCACGAAGGCTGCCAAAGTGGGGATTCCTCCCCCACTCCCGGTATTCTGGGAGGAGGAGATGGCTTTCCTCCTGCCTACTAGTAGAAGTTGTTCCAGCCAGCTTTGACTGCAAAGGCAGCTATATTTGTTCTTTCGGCAGTGGGGAGAAAGCCTGAAAAGAAATAAGGCCTTTTAGTCAAGTGCTGTTGAAAATGGAAAAGGTTGAAGAAGGTTGGGGGTAAGGAGGTAGTGGCAGGACAATGGAGACACACTCTTAGAGCTAGAAGCAAATATTGTTCTCTCCTTTACGCACAGGACAGTATCCCTTGGGTTGAGTGGGGTGAAACGTATCCAGGTAAGGTCTCTATGCCTCTCTTTAGCTACACCTCCATCTCATTCCCCTTCCTCTGTCCCTCTCCCCTCTGTCAAACTTTGACAGAAGGTAAGCTCCTCAGGGCAGGGATCATGCACTTGGAAAGTACCTTACGCAAACAATGGCAGTATTTATTTATTTATTTATTTATTTAACAAATTTAATACATTTATTTTACAAATCTTTATATCAAAAAAAGATTCCCAAGCCATAAGAAAAGGAAAAAGAAGAAGAAGAATCAAAATACAAGAGAATAAAAGTATTTAAGAGCAAGTTATACCAATTAAAACCGTGGCTGACCATTCAGGAAAAGCTTGTTTAAATAAAAATGTCTTTAGCAGAAGCTGGACCCAAAGCGATGTTGGCGCCTGCCTGCCACCAACTGGCAGGGAATTCCACAGAGTGGGAGACCCTACACTAAAAGTTCTACTCCGGGTGGACTCTCGGGTCCAAGCAGAACCACCAGGAGTGCCTCATCCGATGATCTCAGTGACTGGGCAGGCTGATAAGAGAGAAGGCGCTCTCTCAGGTCAACATAATCTTCATCAATGTCATCTTCATCATTGTAAAAATAATAATAATGATGATAACGATGATTATGTTTCCCACCCCCTTCTAAATGGCATCCTTCTCTCTGACAAGGTTTTGGGATACTGGTGAGAGGGGCAGGGTGCATCTCCTTCACCTAGTGCAGGGCTCTCCAACCTTGGGTCCCCAGATGTTGCTGGCCTACAGCTCCTAGCATACCCAGCCAGCATGGGTAATGGCAAGGGATTCTGGGAGCTGTAGTCCAGCAACATCTGGGGACCCAAGGTTGGAGAGCCCTGACCTAGTGGTTTTGCCAGGTATCTTCATGAGACCTGGAGTCATCCGTTTCCATGATGTCTTTATTGCATCCAAAGTTTGTGAGGCAGAGAGAAGCAGCTCAAGATATTCACACCAATGGATGAGGGGAAATGTTTGATTTATTGGGACTTTCTTTGAAGTAGCAGATGCTGTGCTATCTGAAACTCTGCAGTGGTGTGGGTATATTCAGCAGAGCTCTGTGTAAGCAGGAGGAACAGGGCAGGCAAAAATATGGAATTAAGCCTGGTTTTCAAGATTGTAGATAAATAGCACAGGATTGGCTTGCCCGGAGGCTTCGTGTAGAAGGCAGCTGCCCAGGCTGAGTGGCACCATTGTGGCTTCCCGTTGGCCCTGTGCAAGTAGCCTAACATAGTAAAGTTCATTCATCTATTGAATACCGGTGGCAGAAGAGGAGAAAATTGGGAGTCATTGGACTGCAGCTGTCAGCAAGTTTTTTGCACTACAGCTTTGAGGAGAAGCAGTCTAAATGAAATGAAACGAAACGAAATCTGAGCAGACAAAACTTCATCAGCAATGTTCTGATGGTCCACAGTTTGCCCTGGTGCTGGGTGGGTGAGTGTGGCATTGGGTGCTTGCTCTTGGCACTATTTGATGCTAAGGAGTCGTCCAGAGTTAGATGATCTTTCCGAAGGTCACATCTGTCCTTTCAACATTTCCTTTCTTCTCTTCGTTGGCTGCTGGGTTCATTTGACTGGCCTCCGTGGGCCTGGCCCCGCTGCATCAGCTGTATGAAGTGGTCACCTAAGGCAGGGCTGGGCAGAAGGTAGATCTGAATCCACCGGTCGTTCTCTGTGTGTTTTGCAGTAGTTTGGCAAGGACTTCTGACTCCCAATTACTTAACAACAGCAGCAACAGAATGCCACCGCCAACCCCCCGCCCTGAATAAATGTCTCCCCGTTCGCCATATAGTGTGCTACTGAAATGAAGAACGCTGGGGTAACCTGGGCAGGGGGTCGGGATCTACACTAGGGATTTTTACTGGCATTGTAATGCCTGACTCACTGGGGTGTCACACCACAGACCGACCACCTCTTGCTATTTCTGCCCTTATATCCCAGTAACAGGCCTGTGGCTCACGCTGGCTCAGCTTTGTCTGAGCGTGGAAAGCTAAGCAGGGTCAAGTCTGGTTATGACTTGGATGGGAGACCCCTCCTCTAGTTTCCTGCATTGAGCAGGGGGTTGGACTCGATAGCCTTGTAGGCTCCTTCCAACTCTATCAGATCTATGAAATCTATGATTTCTTCGGACCAGTTACCATATATCAAGACTTTTTTATATGTTGCGTTTTTTCTGCAGTATATATTTCAGCATGTGCTAAACTTGCGGTACTGTTCTGGGGGGGGGGGAGTGGCTCCAGCGGAGTGGTGAAGCTATTCCTCCTCCCCTGCCAGACAAAGCGCCCCAATATACATGTCTACTCAGAAGTAAATCACATTGCCTTCAATGGCTCTTACTCCTGCGAAAGTCAGCACGGGAAAGGAGCTGCAAGGAACAGCTAGCCGAAAACACTCCGATACACATACCTACTCAGAAGCAGGGTGGATAAAAATCAATGGTTTTTAAAAAAAAAAAATTAAAAAAATCGGATTTTTAAAATTTAAATCGGATTTTTTTTATTTAAATTGGATTTTTTTAAATATAATGCTTTTTGAGGAAAAATCTATCTAAAGATAGTTTTCTATTTAAGATACATTATAGTCCAAAGGTTATTCATCATGAAATAGTTTTTAATTATGTAGCATGAAGCTGTATATACATGCAATGTTTAAATTTTTTGGTAAATGAATTCTATTAATCCATTCACAATGTCATTCTCTTCCAGAGGTTTCTGTAACATTACTGGGAAATTTTTCTATCTAGAAGATATTATCACAGATGCTTGGTTTTACAGTTCTCAAAACAGTGAATTTGTGTCTGCAGAGATCACATGCCTCTTCTTCACAGCAAAAATGTTATAAAATAAACATACAGAGTTGAGAAAAAGACCTTAATCCCATTGTTCCTTTGCAAATCTATGTACACAGAATCAACCCCTTACCTCTTAAGTGCTAATAGTATAACCAAATCAGCATATATATATATATATATATATATATATATAAACTGTGAAACTAATCTGAAAAGTTGTTATTCTAAAAATGAACCCTTCATCTCTGTTGTAAATATTAAGATTATACCAGCAAGAATGATTCTTTGGTAACTCTGAGTTGTGTAAAATATGTATTAAGCTTATAGTGAGGAAGAATGCACTTGTGGGGGGGGGAGTCACATGATTAAATCGAGTCTTTCTGAGTAGTGATTTAAATCAAATTGATTTAAATGAAATCTACCCTGCTCAGAAGTAAATCACATTACCTTCAATGGCGCTTACTCCTGCGAAAGACAGCACAGGACAGGGGCTGTAAGGAACAATTAGCTGAAAACAACCCGATATGCATGCCTGCTGAGAAGTAAATCACATTGCTTTCAATGGCGCTTACTCCTGCGAAAGTTAGCACAAGGAAGAGGGGGGTTTGCTTTGGCTTTTGGGAAGGAGCTGTGAATTACTTTTTAAAAAAATCTCCGTTCCTTCGCTCCATTGCTCCTTCCTTCGCACCAGCGAACATGTGCATAATGGATCTAAAAAACAAAAATAAATGAAACTGAACGGGGCACTTCCCCTGCATATATCACCTTTCCAACTCCTCCTACTTCTCCCGCAATTGTATTTGTGTGTCACACAAGATCACGTTTTCAACACAGTGGAAACTGCGCCGTATTCATTAGCGTGTGCCCCAACAGTGGTAAATGCATTTCGCATAACTACCATGACGGTGCTCCCTGATGAATGGAAGGGGCTCTAGTGTAGATCCCTCCTACTGTAGGTTTTTGTGTGGAAGGTCTGTGAGCTTCATTCAGTTTTGGTATTCTGCTCAAAACAACATTCTGGCCTCAGAATTATTTATTTATTTAGTATATTTGTTCACCGCCCGTCAGCCAAAAGGCTCCCTGGGCGATTTACAAAGAGAAACAGGATAAAAACAATCATCTTAAAAACAAAAGAACATAAAATAAAATGGACAGCAATATAAAATCACACAATAAAACCAAGAAGCCAAAAAGAATCAGTCCGGAGGTACAGTAGAATAATAAAAATGAATAAAAAATCAACCATTAAAATATTGGGCAAATAAAAAGGTTTTCACCTGGCGCCTAAAAGAATACAGAGTGGGTGCCAGGCGCACCTCTTTGGAAAGCTGATTCCACAAATGGGGTGCCACAACTGAGAAGGCCCTTCCCCTAGTAGCCACCCTCCTAACTTCCTTTAGAGGGGTCTCTCTGAGAAGTACCTCCAAAGAGGATCTCAGGGTTCGGGCAGGCACGTATGAGATGAGGCGTTCCTTCAGATACCCTGGCCCAAAATCGTTTAGGGCTTTGAATGTCAATGTTAGCACTTTGAATAGGGCCTGGACTTCAATTGGTAACTAATGTACAATCATGCCTTGGATTGAGAGCATAATTCGTTCCAGAAACATGCTTGTAATCCAAAACACTCTTATATCAAAACGAAATCCCCCCAAAAAAATTTGTACAGAGATTTTTAATTTAAGCCATACTACAACACTTGTATTGCAAGACGTCGCTTGTATATCAAAGTCAAAAATAAATAAATAAATATTTGAAAATTTGCTTGTCTTGCAAAACGCTCTCAAACCAAGTTACTTCACTTCATCTCAGTCTTGCCACTTCTCACTTGGACTTGGAACTTGAGACCTGCTGGGGTCTTGGACTTGTATCTGCAATGATGTAGCGAGACAGAGTAATCGCTTCTGCGTAAGAGAAGCCTGCATTGCTTGCCTTAATCCCATGGATATGGGTCCTACTGAATAAACTCTTTAATCTTTATAAACAGCTGTTATCTCCTCCTTCCGTCTGTGGGACTGGGACTGGAAGTCACTGGCTCGGTAATCTTTTGAACCCGGGTCAGCTCTCACACCTCCTGGCAAAAAGCAAAGCAGGTCCTACAGCTATGCCTCTTTAGCATTTCTAACTGGCTGAATTGGTCCCTGATGAAAAATTAGCTGTATCTACAGAAGGATGTCAGGCGAAACCCTTCAACCTGGTTTACTCAAAAGTAAGGGGCTCATTAGCCCCATAATTAATATTTTCACAGCACATTGAGCACAGAAAGGCACTTATTGTTCAGAACCACTCCCCTTGGATTATGGTTTCTGCAACAAAAAGACGACAGTGGAGCATTTCAGGCATAAAAGGAACGTTGAAGGCAGGAACATCGGAGCAAGAGGAGTCAGAAGACCTGCACAGTAAATCTCCTCTACTCCATTTTGTATTTTCTGTGAGCCCAAACGTGGACTCTTTGGCAAACTATCAGTGCAATCTTATGCATGGTTTACTCAGAACTAAGGTGTGCTGTATTTGCTAGGGTTTACTCCCAGGTAAGTGTGCATAGGCAGCCTCTGTCATGCCCGGACAGCTCAAAATTTGGAAACCAGAAAAGGGCTGCAAAGAACCTTGCCAGGAATTTGTTCTTCTCCGTAATGCCCAGAAATGTGGGGCCTAGCCTAGCCCGGAATTGTGTATGTTCAGGCCTTGCACTTCCTTCGGGCACAGCGTTGTGTCACCTCAGCACCTATGATTGGCAAGAAGTGCCAATCCAAATTGGCCTTTGGATTGACCAGACTTGGTTTGTGCTGACAGGACTGTAGCCAAAGTAAGGCCACTGAGAAACAAGAGGGGGGTGTTGCCATGACTGAGGGGAAGCCAAAGGTTTCCAGGAGTACAAAAAACTTTTAAGGGAAAAAAATTGTAAGGGGGCAAACACACACACACACACACACACACACACCAACCCCAAAACAGCCCAAAGAGGACTAAGTATGCTGAGTAGCCTTAGAAAGAAGAAAACAGGGAGGGGGGAATAGAATTTAGTATCTTGGGCATGGCTGGCTGGAACACTGAACCAGAGCTCTCCACAACTGCAACATTTTGTTGCAGGTCTTGCTTGTAAATACAGTAATACCTTGGATTGCAAGTAACTTGGTTTGAGAGCGTTTTGCAAGACAAGCAAATTTTTAAATATTTATTTAATATTTTTTTGTACTTGATATACAAGTGACGTCTTGCAATACTACTGTAGTACGGCTTGAATTAAAAATCTCTGTACACATTTTTTGGGGGGGATTTCGTTTTGATATAAGAGTGTTTTGGATTACAAGCACATTTCCGGAACGAATTATGCTCTCAATCCAAGGCATGACTGTACTACAAGTCTGGCCTCCTTTCGTGCAGTACCTTCTACCTTCTTCGCTTGAGTCCTCAGATCCTCCCGCTCTTGCCTCCCAGATCTAGCATAACCTCAGGCAGGGACCTCTCCAAAGCTAGAATGAGGTACAGCCTGGTCCTGACTGCCCCCCCCCCCCGAATGCAGCTTGAAAAAATGTGGTCAGGAAAACTCTGTTATGTGAACATGGAAGCACAAGTACTAAGCATATGCAGAGCTGCTTAACTGATTAATTGATTTGTTTGTTATAGTTATGTCCTGCCTTTTCTCCAAGGAGCCCAAGGCAGCGTACATGATCCTCCTCCTCTACATTTTATCCTCACAACAACCCTGTGAGGTGGGTTAGGCTGAGAGTCAATTATTGGCCCAAAGTCGCCCAGTGAGCTTCATGCACGAGTGGGGGCTAGAACCCAGGTCTCCCGAGTCCCAGTCCAACACTCTAACCCAGGGCTCTCCAACCTTGGGTCCCCAGAAATTGCTGGAGTACAGCTCCCAGAATCCCTTGCCATTAGCCATGCTGACTGGGTATGCTGGGAGCTGTAGGCCAGCAACATCTGGGGACTCAAGGTTGGAGAGCCCTGCTCTAACCACTACTCCAAGCAGGCTCTCTGCTTAAAGTCTTTGGACACTTGCAGGTAGCACTTGGTAACTCTGGTTCCTCAGAGTCAGGTATGTGGAAAAAAAGTTTTCAACTCCAGGGTAGGGCAGGTAATAGAAGATAAATGTTGACCATTCCTTTTCTGCCCCTTTGGAACTAGATTATAATCATTTCTCCATTTGTGGAGTATAGCTGAGCTGCGTGCCAGGGAATTGTCAAAAACTGGGCAGGGCTGCTGTGTTAGCACGATTCCAGCTCTGGCTTAGCCACCTGTCGGTGAAGGAAATCCAGTCTCCGAGCCAGATGTGCACGGCTTTCGGAATGGTTTGGCATGGGATGAGAGGGCGGGGAAGAGAGGGGAAATCAGACTGGCATTAGCATGGCTAATACCTTGAACAAATGGTTTTCCATGAACTGGCATAAGAAGAAATGCAGTATGTGTTATTAAAAATGCAAAGTTTTTTGTTTTCAAACCGGGGCTTCCTGTTCAAACAAGCCTCTTAATTATCAGTCTTTGCACTCAGCAAATCCCTAAGGAGGCAAATGGTAAGCACCCCAAGAAGCACTCCATAGCTATGACTGGCTGCTTACTGTCCTTGGAGCAACTGACTGCTTTTAAGTGAAGTGTCTATGAACCTTGGAAGCAAAACTCTGGGTTTGCTGAGAATGACCCTAAACCAGGCCTACTATATACCTTTGCTTGCTTAACGTAAGAAGAGCCCTGCTGGATCAGACCAAGGGTCCATCTAGTCCAGTATTCTGTTCACATAGTGGCCAACCAGCTGCCCACGGGATCCCACAAGCAGGACATGAGTGCAACAGCACCTTCCCACCCATGTTCCCCAGCAACTGGAGTACATAGGCATACTGCCTCTGAAACTGCAGGAAGCATATAGCCTTTCTGGACTAGTAGCCATTGATAGTCTTCTCCATGAATTTGTCCAATCCCCTTTTAAAGCTGTCCAGATGGGTGGCCATCACCTTATCCAGTGGAAGTGAATTCCATAGTTTACCTATGCGCTGTGTGAAGAAGTACAGTAATACCTTGGATTGCAAGTAACTTGGTTTGAGAGCGTTTTGCAAGGAAAACAATGTTTTAAATATTTATTTATTTATTTTGACTTGATATACAAGCGACGTCTTGCAATACAAGTACTGTAGTACGGCTTAAATTAAAAATCTCTGTACAATTTTTTTGGGGGGGATTTCGTTTTGATATAAGAGTGTTTTGGATTACAAGCACGTTTCCAGAACGAATTATGCTCTCAATCCAAGGCATGACTGTACTTCCTTTTATCTGTCCTTATTTGCTTCACTTATAATCCACCTTTCCTCCCAAGGCACTCAAAGCAGTCTGCAGGGTTGCTCTCCCCCAACCCTTCATCCTCACAGCAAACCTGTGAGGTAGGTTAGGCTGTGAGACAGTCTCAACTGTCTCAAGGTCACCCAGTTTCTTTCTTTGGCAGTTTCTTTTTCTTTTGAGTTTCTTTGGCAGATTGAGGATCTCGAAGTAATGGAGAACTGTCTTGATTCTCCAAGATTGGAGGGAGGAATCAGTAATTTGACAAGCAAATTACAATTTCTGTTGGGGAAAATTCACCCATCACTAGTTCTTGGTGGAAGCCCTACAAAAAGATTTTTGAGCAGATTATAAAGAAGTCAGTCTGCAAGCACCTTGAAAACAATGCAGTGATTACTAGAAGCCAGCATGGATTTGTCAAGAACAAATCCTGTCAGACTAATCTGATCTCATTTTTTGATCGGGTAACCTCCCTTGTGGACTGTGGGAATGCTGTGGACATTATATATCTGGACTTCAGCAAAGCTTTCGACAAAGTGCCTCATGATATCCTGATTAGTAAGCTAGCTAAGAGTGGGCTAGATGGAACAACTATCAGGTGGATCCACAATTGGCTACAGAATCGGACTCAAAGAGTGCTTATCAATGGTTCCTTCTCAAACTGGGGAGAGGTAACGAGCGGGGTACCACAGGGCTCGGTCCTGGGCCCGGTGCTCTTCAACATTTTTATTAATGACTTGGATCAGGAGGTACAGGGAATGCTTATCAAATTTGCAGATGACACAAAGTTGGGTGGAACAGCTAATACTCTGGAAGACAGAAACAAAATTCAAAGTGACCTCGATAGGCTGGAGCGCTGGGCCGAAAACAACAGAATGAAATTTAATAGGGATAAATGCCAAGTGCTGCACCTAGGGAGAGGAAACCAAATGCAGAGTTACAGAATGGGGGACACTTGGCTCAACAATACTACAAGTGAGAAGGATCTTGGAATTGTGGTAGATCACAAACTGAATATGAGCCAGCAATGCGATGTGGCTGCAAAGAAGGCAAATGCAATTTTGGGCTGTATTAATAGAAGTATAGCTTCCAAATCACGGGAAGTGATAATTCCCCTTTACTCGGCACTGGTTAGGCCTCATCTTGAGTACTGCGTCCAGTTCTGGGCACCTCACTTTAAGAAGGACATAGACAAACTGGAGAGGGTTCAGAGGAGGGCAACAAGGATGATAAAGGGACTGGAAACAAGGCCCTATGAGGAGACTGAAAGAACTGGGCATGAAAGAACTGAAAGAACTGGGCATGTTTAGCCTTCAGAAGAGGAGACTGAGGGGAGATATGATCGCACTCTTCCAGTATTTGAAGGGATGTCACACAGAGGAGGGCAAGGATCTCTTCTCGATCATCCCAGTTTGCAGGACACGGAATAATGGGCTCAAGTTACAGGAACCTAGATTCCACCTAAACATCAGGAAAAATTTCCTGACTGTCAGAGCAATAAGACAATGGAATCAACTACCTAGGGAGGTTGTGGGCTCTCCCACTCTGGAGGCATTCAAGGTGCAGCTGGACAGACATCTGTCAGAGATGCTTTGACCTAGATTCCTGCATTGAGCAGGGGGTTGGACTCGATGGCCTTGTAGGCCCCTTCCAACTCTACTTTTCTATGATTCTATGATTCTATGGCACACTTTTGGCGGAGACTTTCCAAAGTGTGAACTAGAACTTTTCCTGGAAATGCTGAAAGGATGTATTTGGACAAGTTATCCACCTGGCCATTTCTTCTGCCACTTTCACTTAACATTTGCCACGCAACCATTTCATGTCTGGACTGGGGCAACTGAATCGGATTTGTCTCATGGGGTCTCCAGTTGCTGGTGCCTACATTACAATCATGTCTGCGGTGCAATTCTCAGCTTTGTATGTTTTGCTTAGTGCTTGCCAAAGATCCTCTGGAGCCTGGGTTGGGGGATCTTTATCTCTATAAGCAATCACTTAAAAGAAAATGTCTGTGTGGAAGGTATTTGTACTCCCATATGGAAAAGCTAAAATGTTTCCTTTCTCAGCTAAAAGAGAGAAAGCGCAGGCTATAAAATTTCTGTTCTGAAGTTTTGTCTTAAATCCAGCAATAGACTGAATGTATATCCCGTTAAAATCCAATTAAGGCGGTTAAAAGATAACACATGCTAAAACAACCAGCTCAGATATAAAGGTTTTATATCACTCCAGAAAGCTGCTCAAGCTCTGGCCAGTTTCCAAATAGAGGGAGATCTAATTTATGAATGAGAGCTCCTCTACATTGATCTAGAATAAAGTTGTGGAGTTCTGGTTTGCACAACTTCAGACTGCAGGTGGGGAGTCTTTTGTCTTAATGCTCCCTCATGTTATCTACCCACCACTACCACCACCATCCCAGCGCTCCATGTAGTACGTAATACATCAGGGAGAGGTTTAGTGCAACCCTCCAAGCAAATCAGTTGCTGAATAGGACTATAATGGATATTTCCTGATGGTCTACTCCAGGGTGACAAGAATTATTTATTATACTGCCGCCAATGTCTGTGGCGCTTTACAAAATACAAGAAGATATACAGTAATACCTTGGATTGCAAGCATAATTTGTTCTGGAACCGTGCTTGTAATCCAAAACACTCTTATATCAAAGCGAGTCTCTGGCGGGCGTGAGCGGGGCCAATTTCGGTCCGCTACGTCCGCTCGAGGCGAGCGGTTACATCCCTACGAGTGTCTTGCAAGACCTTGCTCGTTTATCAAGTCAAAAAATTTTTAAAAATTTTGCTTGTCTTGCAAAACGCTCTCAGACCAAGTTACTTGCAATCCAAGGTATTACTGTATTGCTGCCTGCGGACTAAATCTGGCCCTCCTGAGGTCCCAATCTGGCCCTCTGAGGTTTCCCAGAGGGCCACACCCCTCCCCCTGGTTATCCCCCTTTCCCTAACTGCTCATCATTGGTGGTTCCCCAGTTTTGCCCAGTCCCCCCCATTCTAAAAGGTTGAAATGCCTCTCCTAAGTCTTAGTTACTGGCAGTAAGAGCTTTAAGCTAAAATATGCTGGTATTTTGGCCGCACTCCTTTCCTTCAGCCCCGCCCATCACTGGGATGTGCCCCTCCCCCCAGAGTTTCTCCAAAATTGAATCCAGCCCTCGGGCTGAAAGAGGTTTGACACCCCTAGTCTAAAGTTGGATACAGGGGGAGACAACAGAAGATGGGGAGAGCCGTGGAGGCAGGGGTTAATGGGTACACGTCCACACCCCCTTGTGGCGTACCTTCCAGGGGCGGCATGCCAATGGTGGCACCCCCCAAAAAAATGTGGCAAGGCCCTCCGACTTTCAAACACATGCACATCCACTCACACACATGTTCCTTGACACATAACACACAGGCACACTCACACACATTCATACATGTGTACGCACACGCACACACACACACAGCAATTAAACTTGAAAACTGCCTCCCATTAGAGCCAATGGAGCCTTTTTTCAAGCCTAATTGTAGTGTGTGTGTTGGGGGCAATATTTAGGGGGTCGCAACTGCAGAAAGGCTGAACATTTCCCTCCCCAGTTGTGACCATGCGCCAAATTGCAAATTAGGCTTGGAAAAACCTCCCACTGGCTCCAATGGAAGTAGGGTGGCCAGTTACCCATTGCGGAAAAAAAAGGAGAAAGAATTAATTATTATAATGTAAAGAGAAATAGAATACATCTCACCATAGCGGGGAAGACCAACCAGGGGTGCACAACCTTTCTAGCCCTGAGACCCACCTGTGAATGTGATGCTGGCTCAGGAGTCGGGGGCTGCACAGAGGGATGTACGAATCGGCAAAACTTCAGCTTGTTCTCTGGATTCCATCTGGAAGCTCGTTCCAATTTGAGTCTACATCAGATCGCGAGCCTTTCTCCCCCCTTTCCACATGAAAATCCATGCGTATTTTTCCAAATGTACACATCAGTTATGCACACCTTTGAAATGTACGCCTTCTTCTTCCATTGATTAAAGCCTACTTGTATGCATTGTTTCATGTGTATTTTTCAAATGTACACATGCTGTCACACACCCTTTTTTTAGGTCCGCGAATCACACTGCTAGCTTGGAAATGTATGGACTTCGACCACAGATTGCACCCGAGTCCATGTTCGATCCGGAAGGTGCAAACTGGGTGACGCCTGATCAAAAGTGATCTGAAATGAATTTCTCAGACATCCCTACGCGCATGCACACACGTTCACGCACGCACACACACCAGCGATCCTGATACAGACCGCTCTTTCTTCACTGCTAGTGGCGGCAGGGAAAGAGTGTCCGGAAGACAATTGCTCATCCCAGCGAGTAAGGAGTGATCTGTAGGTGGATCTCTGGGACAGGGAGTGGAGAGCCTTCTCTCCGCTCCCTCCCCCAGCGATCCTCCTACAGATCGCACTTTTCTCGCTGGTAACAGCGGCAGGAAAAGAGTAGTCTGTTGAATCATGATCACTAGAGGAGTGGGTGGAGAGAAGGCTAGCAATGGGTGGGTGGGGGAATTTGGCAGCAAGGGTAAGGGGTGGCCGCATTTAAGGCCTTGGAGGGCCATATGCAAGTTGTGGGTTGTGCACCCCTACGGTATGGCATTGGGACAGAGGATACACACTATTTTAAATCTGAGCTAGCTCTGACGTTGCCCTGGTGGCATTCTACCCGCTGCAGAGAAGACAGGAGCAGCGTTATAGCTATACTAACTTGCATTAGGTGGGCAAGAGGAGGAGGAAGAATCAGAATGTGAGAATGTAGAGTGAGTTAGGCAGAGCTTTAGAGTTGAATACTGGCCCTGAGTTAAGGAAAAGCCAGGTGGTTGTGAAGGAGCAGGAGTGGTGAGGTTTTTGCTGAAGATGCGAGGGTTGGAGAGTAACTTGGAGGATAGAGCCAGTGTGGCGTAGTGGTGAGAGCGTTGGACCGGGACTCGGGAGATCTGGGTTCTAGTCCCCGCTCAGCCATGAAACTCACTGGGCGACTTTGGGCCAGTCACTGACTCTCAGCCTAACCTACCTCACAGGGTTGTTGTGAGGATAAAATGGAGAGGGGGAGGATTATGTAAGCCACCTTGGGTTCCTTGCAGGAAAAAAGGCGGGGTATAAATATAACAAATAAATAAATAAATAAAATACTAGTGAAGTGGCTGGAGGGGTACAGGCAGGATTAGGCTTTCCTGGGCGCCAGGATCAGCGCGTGGAAGTCATGGGAAGTGGATGACAAAAACGTGGAACGGCAGTCAGCAGTATTTCTTCTTATAATACTGGGTGTAACAGTACTTTGTTTCAGGCTGGTAGGATGTGAAGGAGCATGGTGGGGCAGTCAGTGGTCTCCTAGTAACAGATCTGATCTGCAGCACGATCCGTTTTAGCCAGGGCTGAAAACTTTATAAACAGTAGATTAACCAACTTAAGCTGTAGTTAATTAATTGGTGAAAGTCCATTTTAATTAAGTGGGACCTAGAGCTGGGACACATGTTTACTTTGGAAGCTGTTTTGTTTCTGATGTGTTACGGTCACACAGGGAGCAAAAAAAAGGAAGATTGTAAAGATGGTCATTCCTTTAAGCATGTGTTGTCGTGTTTAATTATTTTAAGTTATGCTATATTAAAGTTTTGGTGATACGAAAACTTACTTTAAATTTAATTGATTAATTGATCATTCTGTTAAAGGACAAACAACTAAAAATCCTTTAAGAGGTCAACGGTCCTAGTTTTAGCCCATAAACTCAGGCTGTCCTCCTCTCTCCATCAGCAAAGCAGCCAACTCCAGCCAGCATTGTTTTGTGCACAGCTTCCTGAGATCCCAACTATGACTTGTAAAATAGAGTCCTCCTCAGGCTGGAAAGACTCGAGTAACCCTATTTGGAGTGTGTCCGGAGTGCTGTGCTTTTTAATGACTGTATGAACACAGGAAGCAACTACTGAAGAGGGAAATGCTGGTGAAATTATTTCAGATTCTTTTTTTTTTGCCGAAAATTTTTATTTGAATTTTAAAATCCATGAAAACAAAATACAGAGAACAGAACCAAACAAAAACCAAACAAGCATACATTACCAAGACCAAACAACATTGAACTAAAAAGGACTTCCAATTTTTCCACAACCAAGTATATCAAATCTTCTATATAATCATTATAAAGAAGTTGCTTTCTTTCTTTTTTCTTAAGCAAAATATGTATATATATAAGTTCCCCCCTCTCTTATTTGTCAACCTCACAAATTCACAAAGCCTTGAAATCTTACAGCACTTTACTCTTAAACATAGATATTAATCCTTCTACTTAAACAATATTTAATATTTCTACTTATATTTAATGAAAATATCTATATTCTTTCCCTCTATTTATAAAAACAAACAGCCTAGCTTTTATTTCATTTTTTTTTAAAGAATAATAATTTCACATTTTCACATTACTTCACAACCTAAATTTTAATCCACATTTAGTTAATTCCTTTCCATTAATCCTTCTCAATACTAAGTTTAGTCCAGACTCAATACATTTTTACCAATAACCAATTATTATTCAGATTCTAATTCAATATTAAACCTTATTCTTATTTTACTCAGCAACTAATCTTTTTTCTAATCCTAACTATGCCCCCTTCAAGATCCAAGCCACCACATTAATGAAAAATACAAAGAAAAGCCGCCTCACTCTGGAGAAGTTCTACTTTCTCTCAAAGGGGTTCCTCTCACCCACCCCTTTATGTTCAGATTTATGCATGTTCTTTTTGGGTCACTATCAGTGATCCCTTTAGATTTCTCCCACTTGGATTTCTACCACCAATCCATTTGGGAAACTGAACCTTCTTACTTCTTTCATAAGAACTTCCCCCTTCCACCAGTAGTCAGCAATCATCTTAATATAAGTCAAACCATTTTTTCCATCCAATAATCAGCAAACCATTTTTTCATAACATGGGTCAAACCATTTATCCCATACAAAACTCAACAAGCCATTTCCCCCGATCAAACACAGTGTTCACAATATACATCTTTTTCAGGCTCATGTTCCACAAAAAACTTTTTCCCCCCATAGCTGGCTTCCTCCAGATAGCCTGGCAGCAATCACCTTCCCAGTTCTTTGTGAATGACTTCTCCACTTCAATGTCCGCTTCAATGTCCGCTTCAATGGCAATCTCCTCCTTCTTGCTTTCTCTCTTTGAAAGTTCAGATTTTATCTCTCGTAGCACATTAATCTTCCAGTTATTCTCCTTGTTCTGTTTAAACTTCACAAACGATCGGTCCCCCTCAGTATTATCCTGGAATTTGTGATTTATTTCCAACCTCTCCAGCCATTTTTTTTGGAATTCTTTAAGCATTCCCATTAATTCTTCAGCTAGCTGCCGCCATAAATCATAAGTAGCCATCTTGTCTATGACGCAGTATAGATTTAACAGTCTGTTAATACTGCTTTATACTTTTCCAAAATCCAAAGTAAAAGGAGTTACAATACCTCTTTCTTTCTCATTTCAAAGCACATTTGTTGATCTTCCGATTATGAAGGTTTTGAAGTGTATTTTCTTTTTAATATCCAGAGAAAAGGGTATTTAGTCCTGACTGTTGATAAAATTTCTCTTTGTTACTAATTGGCAATAAATCTTTAAAAAAAATGGAGTTGTCGATCTCCAGGTTCTTGAGGCAAGAACTTCAGAGTCGGCGGCGAGCGATGATGGAAACTCCCACTCTCTACCCCTCCCCGAGAGAATCTGCAGCAGCTCGAGCCACTGTAAAACTCACAGAGAAAGCATTTAGAGATATGCTGGGAATCACTCTTAGATCATCCTCTTATTCCGAGGAGAATACCCAGCCAAGATAGCCTCTTGACTGGATTTCACGCCGTGTCGGTCTCCCCCGATTTCGAGGAAGCGTCAGATCGCCATTTTAAACTCCACCGGAAGCCCCCAAATTATTTCAGATTCTTAATGTTAGTTTCAAGTTTCTAAAAAGCCCACATCAAATTTCTAGGTGCATTTTCTAGGAGGTATATATTAGAGGATGGGTTCACTCCAAACACAGTGCAGTTTGACTCCCTCCTCCCAAACAAAAATGTTTAATGGACATTTGCTTCATTCATTCATTCATTCTTTATTTATTTATTTAATTATATTTATACCCTGCCTTTTTTCCTGCATGGAACCCAAGGCGGCTTACATAATCCTCCTCCTCCTCTCCATTTTATCCTCACAACAACCCTGTGAGGTAGGTTAGCCTGAGAGTCAGTGACTGGCCCAAAGTCACCCAGTGAGTTTCATGGCTGAGCGGGGACTAAAACCCAGATCTCCTGAATCCCAGTCCAATACTCTAACCACTACGCCAAGAGTGCAGTTGAGTTCCAAGGGTGCTCACTTGTAGGATTCATAGATAGAGTTGGAAGGAGCCTACAAGGCCATCAAGTCCAACCCGCTGCTCAATGCAGGAAACCAGAGGAGGGGTCTCCCTTCAGAGTAATAACCAGGCCTGACCCTGCTTAGCTTTCCACACTCAGCTGGGTATTTTGGATGGCGTTTTAACCATCTATGCCCTGCAGTCCCAACCCCACCCCAAGCCTTTCCAAATCCAATACTGTTAACTTTTAAAGGCTTGAACTGATTTTGCAATTCACAGCAATTAGGCCTAAAAATGTTTCCTGCTTCCTCCCTCCCTAAGAGTGTATGAGGGTTTTGTGTGTGGTTTTTTTGTTGTTGTGGTTTTTTTTTGCAGGAACACAACCAAGCGTTAGTTAGGATGTGAAAGTGATGAAGGCTTAAACGACAGCCACCCACCAAATCTTGAGAATTAAGGAAACCGGAATTTGCAAGGCAAACAGGAATTTACTGTAGATCTTGCTTGAAGCCTTTCCAGCTTATGTTTCTCACTACTGCAATCCTTCTTTTTGTAATCTGAGGGGATATCTCTGCTGGCACAGTTGATGTCAAAAGATAAAGGACTCTGTGGCATTTTAAAGACTTGATGATTGCGGTGTGAGCTTTTATAACCAAGAACCTAACTTACGTTGTGAAATGTAGTTTGGGATTTGAATTGCTTGAGTGCAAGAGCTTTGTGTTTTAGATTTCAAAATGTATTCATTTTCTCCGAACAATTGTAACTTTGTTGTGTGTGTGTGTTTTTCCATCTAAGATGCTGATTTCAATTAACCTTGGAATATAGGCTTTTCTGCAAATAAAAACACACAATCTATTTGTTTGCACAGTACTATGGCCAAAAGGGGGGGGGGGCTAGGGGAACCCTGCATTGTTGGTTTTGAACCAAAGCACCCACCAGATCCCAATTTCTGTGCTGTGAACTTTTGACATTGGTGAGAATGATTCCTGCCCAGCCGTGCCTCCCCGAATCTATTGGCGTTTGAATTCTTTTGCCTGACTGTATTCATGCAAATGACCTCTTGGAGCCCTGATGGCAAAGTAGTGTATTATATACCATTTGAACACTGCCCTCCTTTTTCTGTGTGTGTGTTTCAGATCATTAGCATAGGTCCAACAGCACAGAGGCAGCTATTTCCATAATAAAGGCAAATCTCTCCCATTTAATCACTTTCCATGGAATGAACCATTTAATGCCATATTCAGACCTATTGTGTGGGGATTTCCCAAGGCTCTCCTTGATCCACTTAGGACTCTCTTCTCTGCCTTTTGTCTCTTGTTAACCTGCTTGCTTTTTTAAGGGAGGTGGGGGTGGATTGCCCGGGGTGGGAGGTGTTTGGGGATGGATCGAATCAATTGCAAGAGGCGTGCAGCTGTTTTAATTAAAACTCCCCCCTCCCTTCCCAGCCTCCAAAAGTTGCTTGGAATGTTCTTTGTGCTCCTGAGCGGTGTCTAATCACTGTAATTTAACAGATTCCGTAATTACCTGCCTCGCATGGAAATCGCTTGATTGCTGTTTCTTTGTCCGATCTTATTTCAAGTGACGGGCTGAATTTAAAGCTAAGATGAATGGCTTGCATACTGGGGAGCAGTGCAGGGGTGGTCCGGATTGGTATCTGGCCTCAGAGGTTTCCAAAACAGGAGGAAAACATTGAAGTGTGTTTATGATGAACAAACCTGGGCCTCGTTCTCTCACTGTATCTAGGGCTGTACCACTTCAGACTGCAGGTGGAAGCCCGTATGATGGGATGCTTCTCAATGCAAAAATAAAGAATCCCCGCGTGTAGAAAACTAGCCTGTCAGAGAACGCTTTGCTATGCACATATATGTAGAGCTTTGTTGCATTTGGGGTGTGGGGGGTGTACTCAGTTTGGGTTAGGCCAAAGGCTTTGGTGGAAATGGTATATTCTGAGGGAGGGAGGGAAGTGCTAGATATGTATTCTGGAAGGGAGTTGAGGCATTCGGTATGTGGAATCAACGGTATCCTAAATCGAAGAGTTTCTTACAAGTGAGCAGTTAGCCCTCATTGGTGCAGAAATCAATAAGAAGGATGTAAGAAGGAAAGCAGCTGGGGGGGGGGGGGAATGACAGTTCAATAGACTGTGTTAGACTCAAATAGGTTAGTCAAAGTTAGCAAAGTGATCTCTGCTGTTGGACAATCTTAGATGGTTAGAATCATAGAATCATAGGTAGAGTTGGAAGGGGCATACAGGGCCATCGAGTCCAACCCTCTGCTCAATGCAGGAATCCAGGTCAAAGCATCCCTGACAGATGGTTGTCCAGCTGCACATTGAATGCCTCCAGACTGGGAGAGCCCACCACCTCCCTGGGTAGTTGGTTCCATTGTCTTATTGCTCTGACAGTCAGGAAGTTTTTCCTGATGTGCAGGTGGAATCTGGGTTCCTGTCACTTGAGCCCATTATTCCGTGTCCTGCAAACTGGGATGGTAGAGAAGAGATCTTGGCCCTCCTCTGTGTGACAACCCTTCAAGTACTGGAAGAGTGCGATCATATCTCCCCTCAGTCTCCTCTTCTGAAGGCTAAACATGCCCAGTTCTTTCCGTCTCTGCTCGTAGGGCCTTATTTCTAGTCCCTTTATCATCTTTGTTGCCCTCCTCTGAACCTTCTCCAGTTTGTAAACATCCTTCTCAAAGTGTGGTGCCCAGAACTGGACGCAGTACTCAAGATGAGGCCTAACCAGTGCTGAGTAAAGGGGAATTAAAGTAAAGAGTTGCAGGAGTATGATGGAGTATGCAGGCTTTTGAGTTTCATAGAACCCTTCAGCAGGCAGATTGGAAACAATAGGGGCAAAATTTCAACCTAAATTCATTATTCTTCAGCTGTTCCACTGCTAAATTGATATATAACGAACGTTCCAAGGAACGACTCCTCCTTCTCCTATTGGAAGCACTTAACGTTTTTTAGCAAGTGTTGCTTAAGGACTTTTACTTTGGATCAAGGAAATTGTTCAGATGCTATTTTCTCTTTGAATTTGGACTCCGGAGATTATTGAGAGCCCCTATATATTCCAGCCTGGCCGTTTCTGGAGATGGGGATGACCTTTTCTCCTAGCAAAGATCCCTTAGGTAGGATTCCTGCTGCTTACAGGAGCTTGGATGGTGGTCCACGAGGTTGCTTCGAACATCGTTATTCTGTGGTTCCGTTACAACTCCCAAGTGGGACTCCGCTGCTTTTGCATTTAGATCATGCCTAGTTAGTTTCTTCTTCCTTTCCCCCTTCTTTTATACTTCCGTCTCTGGATAAGCCCCAAGTGTTGTCATTCTGCAAAGGCCCCTGCCTGGTTTGACGCCTAGTCTGCTGATAGAATTTGTGTGTGTGCGTGGTTTTTTTTTCTTTTTTCTTTTAGCCTTCATGCAGTGATGCCCCTGTTTAATTAAGAACCTTGCAGGCTTCCATCGCTCCCACACTTAGCAGAAAAACTCCAGCCAGCCTCATGTTTCCTACATGACCCCAGAGAATTAGAGGGGATTAACACTTCTCATAGCCTCCTCCTGATGAACTGCAAGATGAGATTACAGTGTAGTTTAGAAGAGGAACAGGCTGACTGCGGAACAACCCCTCACCCTCAAAACTTTGCGGGCAGAACCATCCAAGGGAATGTGTGAGGTAGCTTGTGTTTGCATTTAAAGCTTCTGCCAGTGAAGCACCCGTTCCATCTAAAGAAATCCATCCATGCCAACTTTGGGTGAGAGGAGGAGGAGGAAGATGGGGAGGAGGAAGAAGAAGACCCTTTGGAAAAAGGGATTTCTTTGTGTGCAGATATTGCTACAGTTACTCTTGCATTGCTAACAGCCATGTGTGGGCAGGAAGATGACATGTTTAGGAGTGAATCGGCAGGCAGGAGTGGGGGGGGCGCATAGTCCCCCCCACTCTGTCCGTTGGTTCTCTTCCACAATACTTCATCTCAGTCCTCCCCACGCCCCAGCTGGCCTTATTTCAGATTTCTAAGCTGATTTGCAGGGAAACCGAGGGTTGGGACTGCCTCTAGTGGGAAGAGTTTTAAATGTATTTTATTGCTTTTATTCTGTGTACATCGCCCAGGGTGGCCGGTGGCCGGCCAGATGGGCGATAAATAAATATAAATATAAATAAATAAATAAGAGTTGTGGATGTGGGAAAGAAGGGTTTATTGATTCTCTTCCTGCCCATGAGTTCTCCCCTATACATTCCTGCACGTTTATTAATATTAGTAGGAGTACACATGGGAAGGAAATCCATCCGTAGATTCGGATAGCATCTCCAGTTGGCAACGGGGAGCCAATTGGAGTAGGCACTGCACTGGGCTAGATTCATAGATTCAGAGTTGGACGGGACCTACAAGGCCATCAAGTCCAACCCCCTGCGCAATGCAGGAAACTAGAGGAGGGGTCTCCCATCCAAGTAATAACCAAGCCTGACCCAGCTTAGCTTTCCACGCTCAGACAAGCTGAGCCAGCGTGAGCCACAGGCCTGTATGAATCAATGGTCTGCATATATTCACATGAAGCTTTAGCATGGACTACAGGGGGGCCGGGGAAGCAACAACCTACCTTGACTAACACATAAGGGCGCTAGAATCTTCACATGGACCCCAGTTCATGTTTCTCTGCCTCTGTACTCATCTTGCCCTTAAATTTCCCAACTCCCCTTAGAATATTATACGGCCTAAAAGCATAGCTAGACAAGACGGCTGGAAGTCCACAATTTGGTCTCCCATGGTTTTTAAATGGCATATGCAGTCATGAGAATGAGCACTGGTTCCTGTCTGGACTGGAGGGGGGGGGGGAGATTTAACCCTTTCCCTTAAACTTTTCCCAGCTGAAATGTCCCTCACCGCCCCGGAGCTGCTGTTTGTCCCTGCCTTCTAGCTCCTGTTTGCAATATGGGGATAATAAAACTGACTTACCACAGACCTGTACTTCTTCTCATTATTATTATATTTGTCCCAGTACCCTCCCCCCATATGCATCCGCCCATTTTTTTCAGACCTCAGTGACCTTGCAGGGGCTGAAAACCCAGTGTGGTAGCAGGCGTACCAAATTCTCAGCTGTTCTGAAGTACTCGGTCATGTCTTAAAGCAGTGTCGTTGCTGGCTGGGGCATGCTGGGCGTTGTAGGCCAAAAACATCTGGGGACCCAAGGTTGGAGAGCCGTGTCTTAAAGCTTGCATACTCCTTTGGAGTAATTTACAGCTGTCATGTGATTGTTGCCATTGCTTATGGTTCAGTCTTAGTTTGAATATGGGTTCACAGAATGAAGCTTCCTTTCAGGTAGATCAACCAACATTCCTTCAGGTAGATCAACCCACGGACATGAAATATGACTAAATATTATTTGATATTTCTGCTTTGTGCGTTTGTTAAAACCGAGCCTTGCAGCAAGAGGTCCTGGGTAGAAGTTCATTGTGCCAATCATCATAAGAAATCTGCATGACAAGTTCTCCTAAGTTGAGATGTCAATTAGGGGTGACTTCCCACACGTGGCAAATGTTGCTGCCCGAATACATTTTCGTGACATTTGGCCTTGAAGTGAGCGATGGAAAGACCCCCAGAGGCAGATAGAAATAAATCAGAGGTGGTATGAAAACACCATTGTTGCCCATGCTGTTCACACACCTAGTCCCAAATTGTCTGCAGTCAATCTGGTTTAGCAGGTTTTTTAAAATTAAAAATTAAAAAATCCTATATAAAAGTACCATAATTACATGCAAAATCACATAAAGAACTCACCAACAGAGAGAGAAAAAAAAGAAAAAATGGTTATTATTTATTTGTTTATTTATTTATAGCATTTTTACCCTGCTCTTCAGCCAGAAAAGGCACCCAGAGTGGCTTACAAAGATTAATATTAGACAGTCCCCGCCCTCAGGCTTACAATCTAAAAAACATGACATGAAAGGAAAAGGGATTAGGAGGGAGGAGGAAGAAAGCAAAACTCAGGCACCAGTTCTTAGTTACAAGGTTCTTACAGATCCCCCCCCCCCTTTTCTTTCCTAGCAGGGAAGGGCAAAACAAGCTCCCTGCAGCTGTTCCTTCTTTGGCCGATGCATGGGGTCAGGCTGGTCTCCCCCTTGCCATGATGTTAATTTTGGGAGGCATGGGGTGCAGCCTCCCAGTGGGCCTTGGTTATGGGGTGAGGGGTGGGTAGCTGTGGTGTTCTTCTCACTCAGCAGAGAGAACGCTGGCCCCTTCCCTGGCATTTTTATGGGAGTTAAACTGCACGGGGTCCCACTGATGCTAGTGGAGAAAACCACTGCCCCCAGTGCAGCAGAGTAAAACCTCTGCTGGTGTCTTAATGGTAAATAAACACACAAATAAGGATGGACAAACAAAAATACTGCAGCCAGCGATCCACTGAGGTGGTGCAAGGATAAGTAGGAGCCCTGCTAGAAGTAATTGAGCCCTAACAGCAGGTTCAGACGGGGGTTCCTGGTTCTTTAGAAGAAAAGCCTGGGTCCTACCACCAGCCCTGGAAATGGGGAAGGCGGGTCACCACGACGGCAGTTCCACAGTGGCAGGATCCTGGCACTAGAGGAGACTGTGTCTTAGCTAGAGATGCGTGTAGAAGCAAAACTCTAGTTTGTCGAAGTTCTCCAGTTTTCACCTCGAAAGGTCGTTCCATCTCGTGCCCGTATCAGACTGCGATCTTTGTTTTTTCTTTTGGCATGAAAATGTGTGCGTATTTTTCCAATTGTGTGCATAAATTGTACACATCTTTGAAATCGACGCATTCCTCTCCCATTGGTTAAACCGTGTTTGCGCACATTTTTTCCCCAAAAGTACGTGTGTTTTTTCTTGTGCACTTCTCAAATGTACAAATGCTGTTGAGTGCCCTTTTTGGTCCGTGAATCACATTACAAGCTTGGAAATGCATGGACGTTGACTGGAGATTGCATTTGAGTCTGTGTTCAGTCTGGAAGGTGCAAACTGGGTAAATCCTGATAATAAATGAAATTAATTACTCATACATCTCTGCCCTTATCTGAACCCGTACACTAGCCTTTCTCTGCCTCTGACCTGTTATGGTGTCATCCACCATGCCATCCTGAAACATCAGTGGCTTAGTTTTTCTTGGGCTGCCTAGGAGTAACTATCCTGACTGTCCCACCCCTTTTGCTGACTTCTGAGTAAGCCGACACACTCAGCTGTGGTGAGATTTTCAATTTGCTCAGCTGCAGGGCCGCTGGCTGGGATCCAGATTTTCCATTGGGTGCTCTTTCCCTGAGAACCAGCCTCTTTCCCTGTCTCTGGCAGACGAGTGTGAGCATAGCCCTGGCTGCATGCCCTGATTCCACTACAAAATATTCCCAAAATACAACCGTAGGTGATTAAGGGGGGGATGTGCTATACCACCACCACCCCCAACCTTTTTGGACCCATGGGCACATTTGGGAATTTGAGAAACTGCTGTGGGCACCACCACAAAATGGCTCCAATGGAAGATGTGGCTAGTCACATAATGGCTGCATGTGGGGGGCTGGCTAGTCAAAAGACAAGTCATTCACCCAAGAAACTGCATACAAGCAGAGGAAGAGTCTGAACTCCAAAGCCAATCCACGTATTTGACCCCACAGAGGCTAAGAGAGGGAAGAAACAGGGAGGTAAAGCAGTTGTGGAGAGAGAAATAGCTAGGCTAGAGCCTAGTGGTAGAGAGAACATGCAAAGGGGAATGGTCTGTGGGGGCAAAAGAAGTTTGGGCAAGGCCAGGGAGCAACTCCTTCCTTCTCTTCCTGCCCAGCAAATAGCTAGTCGGCAGCAGGTTCAGGACCAGGAAGGAGAACCTGGTGCCCTAATGTTTTTAAAGGATTTTATTAAAAATAATTTTTTGGACCTGTGTGGTCCAAATTTTTGATGGGGGGGCATGGGGTGGAGAGCCTGTGATAGAGGATTATAAGGCTATACATATTGTGGAGAAAGTTGATAGAGACAGACCTTTCTTCTTCTCTCATTATAATTGGGCTCGGATCATCCAAAAATAGTGTTTGGCAGGAGAGACACATCAACCTGCCCATTCAGTGCCCAACCTACGCTATCAAAAGTTTTAAGCAACATGTCTAAAGCTTTGCAGACAACACACAGGTTTTTTCAGGATCTGAAAGGTTGTACAGGCTGAGTGGGCAGAGCCTGGTGGCACTTAGTGATGAAGAAGAAGAAGAAGAAGAAGAAGAAGAAGAAGAGGAAGAGGAAGAGGAAGAGGAAGAGGAAGAGGAAGAGGAAGAAGTAGATCTTAAGCTTCTCCATCTAACTGATCTTGAGTGCAGGGATATTTGTTTATTACACTTGCATTCCACCTTTCCTCCATGATGGAACTCAATGGAGCATACATGGTTTGGTTCCCAGGTGATGTCTTCTCCACAAACTGACTAGACGTGGACCTACATACCGTAACTTCTTCAAGGCTTCTGGATCACACACTCCCTTTCTGAATTTTTCTTCATGGTCTCTGCACAGCTCCACAGCTGATATCCTCAGGTTGCACAGGACATCCTTAGAACTTTCTGGAGCTCTTTGGCTAGGAAGAAGACTCTGTTGCTCCTTCCCATCAAGCAGGAACTGATCTTCTGCATGATGCATACCATCCTGCCCAGTTCTCTTCTGACCGCTGCTCTTTGAATTTGGCAGCAACTTGGGAATGGGCCGTTTAGAAAATCATTTCTGCTCTGAGACCTAACTCCTCCTCTTAGAGAACCTCAGAAGGAAGCTAAGAAGCTGAAACCTTGGGTCAGCCCCTGATACCTGGCAACCTTATCTCCCATGGTTGTCTTCACAGCTTCACAGTGACCAAGCCTTTTTTTTTTAGTAGTGCCATGAAGATTATTATAAAGAGGAGAGAAGAATTAGGAGCAGCGTTAATGGGAAAAGAAGACACAATGTAGCCAGTGACAGTAGGCCTCAAGTGGCCTATAAATTGCCGTTGCTTATCAGAGTTAGGACCATAGCTCAGTGGCAGAGCACGTGCCCTTCATGCAGGAAGCTCCTGGTTCAATCCCCGGCATGTCCAGTTAAAAGAAAAAACTTCAGGAAGGATTAATAAGCGATATAAAAGACCTCTGCCTCAGGAATGGGAGAATCAATTAGGTTTGTGCTCGTCGGGGGTCTCCAGGTTCCACCGCAAAGCTTGGTCTGCCTTGTTCCCATTCCTAAATGCGAACTTTTGTTATTTGAATGAGAAATGTGCACATCCAAATTCATACCTTTCCCCCATTGACTAAAGTGTGAAAATGCACACACACACCCAAAATGTGCATTTTAAATTGCACATTTTCTATTGAATGCATTTTTGCAAGCTGGGGAATATGCAAGGTGTGGAGAAAGCCCAAAACTCAGTTACACACACGCACACACATCTTTCCCCAAAGGAGGGGGCAGGGGGAGGAGGGATGAGATCACCAGGGAGTAGCCAGACAAGTCATCAGCCCCAACAAAGGAGGACCTCGGCAGAGATCCACAAAAGTCCAGGAAGGACCATCAAGGACCATCAGCAAGCAGGGCAGCCTCGAAGAGCTGCAAAAGTTTCCCTACGTCACCTTCTTCCCGGGCAGGAATAAGCCCACCTAAACGAAGGGGCAGGCATAAGCCCCCACCTGACCTAGGGGGCGGGGGAGAGCGGGAAATCCGGGGTAGAAAACCTCTCTCCCGTTCCGGTTGAGGTTGTTGGGAACCACGGGGCCAGATCCTCCTAAGCAACAGCCGCCCAGGTACACCGTTCCCCGCTGCGAAGCGCCGATCGGGAGCTGGGCTGAAACTGACTAGAAGTACTGTCTCTGATGTAAGGATATTGACCTGAATGTAATCTGCTAGCCACGGAGCCCGCTCATTGGGTAAGACGCGGGTCAGCTAAGGTTGTGTTGACTGTAAACGTGTTCTTAGAAGGCTGCTAGTTCCGATCCGATTATTGTATAAACAAATAAAAAGCCTTATTTGGGCATACAAAGGGTTGTGGTTTTTCCTATTGTACTGAGAGCCGATACGAGCTGTATTGCTCTGCCGGTTAACCCTAGAGTTGCCGAACTCACGCAAAGGATCCGGTTGCTGATCCTTCACACAAGGTTTGCCCGAAAAATATGCTTGTGTTTGGGGGTGCAAACGGGGCAAGTTCTGATGTTTAACGGATGGAAACAAAATTCTCGGATATCCCTACGTCTGCCTGAGATTCTGAAGAGCTGCTGCTTGTCAGAATAGACAACACTGGCCTAGATGGACAGATTGTCCGACGTGCTATAAGGTAGCTTCGCATTTCTCTCTGAGTTTATTGAAAGAACTGGGGAAGTCTTGGGAAAGGCGGTGATGGAGACTGAAAATTGAGTTCTCCAGATTGTGGTGTCACTTCCTGCCTTTGGCTCCGGTGGAACTGTCTTGTGATTTACCCAGGTGTACATGAAATGGCAATTTGATGGTCTGCTGAATATTTATTAGAGCAGAAGCACGGATAGAGACAGATCTGCCGTTTTGCCGCTCCATGTTTCCTAGCCATTCGCGGTAGGCTTTTGCTCGACTGCTGCACCATGCTTACTTTGGCGTAGAGGAGTTGTCGTCTATCCCACTTGAAACCTTATTTTGAAAGCCGACTTTAGAAGGAGGGAAGAGCAGGTGAGGTGTGGTGATGCTGCATTTGATGTCTCTCTTAAAGGTGACTCTTAGGCTGTTATCAGATGGCAGTTTTATTCTAATCTAAATCATTAAGAGTCTGGGAGGACACAGTAATCCATCCTCTTGGGGGAGGTGGGCAGAAATCAATGCAAGGCAGTGTAATTAGCAATATTCTCTTTGAGTAAGTCAGTGGCACAGAGACAATGGGAGGGTGGAAAGGCCATGGCGGACTGTTTGTTTGGCCTAATGTACTTTGACTACCTTATAGCTTTTATAAGCAGGTTGTTTAGGCTTTCACGAAAGATGTTATGGATTTCCCCCCCCCCCCTTATCTGCTAAGCATTCTAATAGACTCTAATGCAGCTGAATAAGGGTAGCACAGTACAACAGAACAGTCCAATGGAAGTCTCATGTACACATAACCAGTAAAATATAGGAGACGCTTCATGCACACTACCAATGGCAAACACATATCGCTGGTGGAATGCATTCTTCCTTGCTACTTACCTGGTAGTAGCTGAAAACAATGACTTGGGTTGGCCTTCCGTGACATGGAGCCCTCCAGATATTTTGGACTACAACTCCCATTAGCCCAGCTAGCATGGCTAATGGCCAGGGATGATGGGTGTTGCAGTCCAAAACATCTGGCAGCCCTTGGAGAGGCCTGCCACACACACTAGATCTATTCCAGCAACCTTATCTGTTCTTGTGAAAAATGTTATCGCGGTGCTACCAAGGCTGTATTGTTCAAGGCTCTAAAGCTGGAAGAGGCAGCCAGCATAATCCTGTGGACCGTGGTATTATTTGTTGCCCAGCAAACAGTGCATAATCTGAGCAAGTAGCAAATTGCATTTCTATTTGATCTTTATCCCCTTAGAAACTCCTTTTTGGATACTTTCAAGACAAAATTCTAATGTCCACACTCCTCTGTATATCATAAAATATATTAGATGCAAGTCAAGAGCCCCTAGGTATTCAGGGGCTCTGTCTTCTGGCTTTGATTAATCTATTGGTTGCTTAACTTTACAGACTGACACATGTCAAGAAGTTTACCATCTCCAGATAAATCATCATGTAAACTGATATGAGAGTAAGCGGTTTTAGCGGTAGATATAAATATATCCTAAAGGTTGAGTGCCTGAAGATGATAATTGTATTTATAATGAGAGATCAGATTGTGCAGGTTCATCAAGGTAACAGAACTTTTAGTTTTCTTTCTACAAGAAACCAAACTAAAAATTTTAATGAAAAGTTTATTTTGCACTTTAAAAAATGTACCAACTTTATGATGTGTACTCAGAAGTGTAATCCTTCATGGATATTGTTTCCAATTCTGGAGTTGTTTAATATCCTTGAAATGCCGAGTAGTACAAAGATATGTATCTGATGTATGTTTTCAACTGTTCCTTTGCAGTCATTCAAAGTGCCAAACAAGTTCCCCCCGCCCTTTCTTTTCGACAACTTTGGCAGCATAAATTAGAAGCAGCAATGGCAGTTACCAGAAGATGGAGATATGACTACTGCATTTGATTAAATTCCTCCAGCTCCTGGATTATTTGTTTCATAAAAGTTGCACTGGGTTGATTGCATTTTTTTAAAATATGCGTATAAAAATATGTGGGACTAGCGGGGGAAATGTATTAGAAAAGTTAGTGGGGAAGCCAAACACAGAAGTTTTGCAGTCAAGGAAATAGTGGGCAGTATCGAGTGCAACACGAGCACTAACGTAAATTACATTGTGCTTATGTAAGGGACCTCTAGAACTACGGAAAAACCCCTTGCTCCAGCTGTTGCTATTGGTGTTGCACTAAAGGCCCCTTATGCTAACGCAGGTAATTTACATTTGCACTCAAGTCTCATTGGATACTACCCAATGAATGGTACCCAACAGGTGTTAGGCATGTCCAAAGGCTTGGCCGTGCTCTGCCATACTTTGACTTTTCTTCGGTGAACAGCAGAGCCATCATACAAACAGAATATGGACAGAGAGAAGTTTTCCTCCCTCTTCCATAATACTGAAACCTGGGGTCATCCAATGAGACCAAATGGCAAGACCAGCCTTCCCCAGCCAGGTGCTCTCCAGATGTGTTGGAGTACGACTCTCATAATTCCCAGCCACAATCCCCTGGCTAGGAATTATGGGAGTTGTGTGTATTCCAACACATCTGGAGAGAACCAGGCTGGGGAAGGCTGGTCTTGGCTGGGAATTATGGGAGTGTTAGGAGGTCTGGGCAAGTGAAGAAAAAAAGAAGCACTTCACACTGTATATAATTCACAATCACTGCCAAAAGACCCAGTGATGGCTGTTGTCTTAGATGGCTTTAAAGGGGGATTAGAAATATCAGTGGAGAAGGAGGAGAGGTCTTATCAGTAGCTGTTAGTCTTGAAGGCTGTATGAATCTGCCAGAGAGCTTCGGCTATTGAGCGGTATAGAAATAATGAGGAGGAGGAGGAGGAGGAGGAGGAGGATGTCCAGAGGCAGTATGTTGCTGAATACCAGTTGCTGGGGGGGGGATGACAATGGGGGGGGGATGTTGCCCTCATGCCCTATTTATGGGTTTCCTGTAGGCATCTCGATGGCCACTGTTATACATGGAATGCTGAGCAACATGGACTCATCATCTGATCCAGCAGAGACACTGTTAAGTTCTTAAACAGAGGTGGGTCCAGAAAATAAGGCTTCAGAAAGAAGAGGCAAGATAGACAGTATGTGTGTGGGGCAATGCTGTTGCCTTCAGCTGACCATTAGAGAGGCCGCATAAGAGCATTGCTAATTGTCACAAACCCACTTAACTTACCCTTGCTGCAAATCAAATCGTTGCTACCATCTTATGTACACTTACTTGGAACAAAGTGCCATTTCACTTAGTGGGGCTTACATCAGAGCAAACATGCATTGGGGTAGGTTGCATCTTAACTATCTTACTTCTTTGCTGTGGCTCACAAAGCACTCTGATATTGTAGGGTGAAAGTCACCAGATAATAGCAAAATACATCTCATGCTTCTCCTGAAAGGTCAGGGCTCCCGTGGCTATAGAACAGATTATTCTTAAAATGTCACTCCACAAAGAGTTGAAATATCTATAAAAAATGTTTTCTCACTGCGTAGCAATTAAGTGGCAGCGTCTGAGGTTTGTTGTTCCATCTGTGTTCCCAGAACTGAAAGCAATGCAACTATTAAGATCCTGTTTTCATGTTTCTCTTATGAAAATGATGAATTTATATTTGTGTACCATGCCTCAAAGAATTCTGGGCTGAATTCTCACTGAGGTGTGTTTGGGTTGCACCTCTTCACAGCTGGGGCGCACATGACGGAATGCACCTGCCTACAAAAATATCTCCTCCACCCCACTCACTAACATGTCAGGGAGAAAGTTGGCCTAGAACCTAGGGCCTAGGCAAAGGTTACTAGAAGGTTCTTCAGAGGCCAGCCTAACCCATATTCCAAAAAGCACTGTTATGACAGATAAGCTGGGCGTTAGATTCCCTTATAAAAGAGAGACTAACCCCACTCTCTCATAAAAGGTTTGGGATCTTTGGCTGGGGTAAAGACGTGCGCAGCTGGGTGAAGTGCGTGCTTTGCCCTTTGACACTAAATACACACACACACACACACACACTGATGTCAGAAACAAAAGAGTTGTTTTATTAAATCTGAAATAAAGAGCAGGTCTAGTAGCCTAGATAGAAAGCAGGGTAGAAGAAAGGCCTCCGTGGGATAGTTAAAGAAGTCCTGGTTACTACCTTGTCCATTAGTGGTCCCTGCAGTGGATTCCCCGGTGGTACTCTTATGGAGGCAGGAGGTGATCAAGAGGTCTGCATCTCAAGGGTGCTTGGATGACTTAGGATGACTTTCCCGACTCTCTCCCGATACACCTTCCCATTACTCAAACCTCAGTTCTTATACCTTTCCCTGAGTTCCTTGCTACATGAGGGGGGCAAGGGTCTCCTTTCTTCTCCTGATGGTCTTAATCACTGCTAATCCCCCTGTCCTTTGTGTGCCTATGGCCCTAGATGGGTGTTGTTGGATAATTAAAATTGCAGTCAAAACCTATGGCTAATGTTTCACCAGGTAATTGGGTGAAATGGTTAAGATCACTGATACCTTCTAGGGTGGCTTTCCTAGAAGGTACTCATTGAATTATTAACAGCCTGAACAGGAAGTGACGTAGCTCTCAGCTTCTTCCTCTTTCTGTTCAGACTCTTAGTGAATGTAGCACCTTCTGTTGTTGTCTCCACGTGGTCCTTGCAGCAGCATGTAGCCAGAGTTGCTGGTCTGAACTCCACAAGTTCAGACCCCAAGTAACTACAAATGTACTTGTACCAACTGTAAGAAACGTCTTTTAAGCCTGCCTGAATGAAACTGCATAATCTGAGTGAGTAAATGTTACTTTTAACTTTTACAAGACTGTGTGTCTGATTATTGTTCTGAGGGAGAGAAAAGGGAGCAAAACCAGGGAAATCCAGTCTGCCTTAAAGCTTCCTGGATTACCAAATGCTAACTGGCTAACACTAGCCAAATCTAAGCTTCTTTTAAGATGGAAAGGGACTCTACTCTGCTGATCTCACTAATGTGAGATAGGAAGGATGTTACTCCACAATATATCCTCTCCTAGTATCTTTTTCAAGTCCCAACAGGTGTCATAGGAAAAAACTTCTGTGGGTTCCCCTTACTTGATGACCTTAAGTTCCTCGGTGAATCCTTCTATTGGGCGAAGCCATCCTTCTGCAGGGCTATTTTTAGTTCTTTTCATGAAAGTCTTTCCTGTGCCTTTAGGCCATGCGTATCAATCTAATCATTGCAAGACTCTCATCCACTGCCCATTCATGCTTCCTAGATCCCAATCGTCCTCCATTCACACCTTCATTTGCATCCTGTGCACCAGTCCGGTTGAGGCTGTTCATTTCCCACAAGCCCAAGCTCCTGTTGGGGCTTGCTGTGGTCTTCCTTGTGAGCCATAGTCACAACCAGATGATTATAACTGTATCCCCCTTGTAACAGCACAAGACCTTCCTACATGGACATTCATTCGGTGGCTGAGGGAAAATTGTGGCTTGAGGTGGAATTGTGTATATTTTCTCCATGTGTATTTTTTTTAAAAAAATTATTTGCTATTTGTAATCAACCACCATGATTGTTTGAAGCAGGGTGGGATATAGAAGATGAGATTAATAAACAGTTCCTTTATTTACAAGTGCAGGACTGGGGAACACCCAAGTTCAAATCCCCACTTGGGTGCAAAGCTCAGTATATTACCTTAGGCCAGAACTCTCTCTTGGAATAAAATGGAGGTATGGGGAAGCCTTGTATGCTGCCCTGGCCCTCTTAGAGGAAGAGTAGTCTACAAAAGTTTTTTAAAAAACCAAAATTAAAAGAAACCCCTTGACTGGCTGAGGATACATTAGGACCCAGCGTATAAAGCAACATACTAAAGCACTGAGAGCCAGTGTTGCGTAGTGGTTCGAGTGTTGGACTAAGACTCAGGAGATCCGGGTTCTAGTCCCCGCTCAGCCATGAAACTCACTGGGTGACTTTGGGCCAGTCACTGACTCTCAGCCTAAGCTACCTCACAGGGTTGTTGTGAGGATAAAATAGAGAGGAGGAGGAGGATTATGTAAGCCGCCTTGGGTTCCTTTCAGGAAAAAAGGTGGGATATAAATATAATAAATAAATAAATAAAAATCATAAGAATAGTCACTGTGACTGCACGGTTACCCTCTGAGTGACCACGTGTAAAGTGATGTACATTGGGGCAAAAAATCCCAACTTCAAGTATAATCTGATGGGATCTGAATAGCAGCCACTGACCAAGAAAGAGATCTTGGGGTTGTGGTGGACAGCTTGATGAAAATGTCGACCCAGTATGTGGCTGCTGCTAAAAAGGCAAACTCCATGTTAGGCATAATTAGGAAAGGCATTGAAAAATAAAACCACCAAGATCATCCTGCCCTTGTACAAATCTGTGGTGCGTCCACACTTATAATACTGAGAACAGTTCTGGTCACCGCACCTAAAAAAGGGCATTGTAGAGCTGGAAAAAGTGCAGAAAGGGGCAACTCAAATGATCCATGGGCTGGAGCAACTCCCCTATGAGGAAAGGTTACAGCAGCTGGGATTGTTTAGCTTAGAAAAAAAAGGCGAGTAAGGGGAGACATGATAGAGGTGTACAAAATTATGCATGGTGTGGAGGAAGTGGACAGGGAGACTTTTTCTCCCTCTCTCATAATACCAGTGTTCTCCAATGAATACATGGACTATAATTAAAATTAATAAATGTCTGTATTAGTTTTAAACCTTGTTTGGACAATCCGTTTCCTTTTGAGAGCCTTTTAGCAAGAGTTTTTAGCAACCCACGTGGTGATAACCAGTTTCAATAACCAGGCTGCCCATAAGGGGGAAAACTCTGCCTCGTCCTGACCGGTATAGGACAGACTCCTTCCCATATCCTCCCAACAAAGAAACCATTAAGGTAGTTTGGCCGTCCTTTGACTCATCTCTGTGCTGGGAACAATGAAAGCAGCTTCTCGCGGGACAGGCATGCAGGGAAGAGAGAGAGAGATGCCAAGATGCTTTCTAGGCCTCTCTCAGGCCTCGGGGAAATGGAAGGCACTTTCTGGCTCAAAATGGATTCTCACAGGCCTCTGCAACATATCTCATCCCAGGAGGTGGTGATGTCAAAGTTCTATGTCTAATGAGGCAGAGATATGGGTGAATCAAAGCATGAGGTGCATATCCTTTCAGTGCCCCTGCATCAATGTTGCATCCAAAGACAGTATCCAGCCAACCCAGCTTAATGGTGTGGTTGATGCCTGACGTTATTTAGAACCTCTCTGGGTTAAAACCGGCGTAAAACTAATTTGGATTCTGTCAGCAACAATTCAGCACGTGCCATGAAATTCAACCTTCCAAGGTGTGCTGAATTCCAATCCTTATTAATTTAATTCATTTTTATTATGTTGTTGTACACTTTCCTTTTGAAATGAAATTTTGAACGAGTCTTCCCCCTACAGCTGACTGAATTGCATGTATTACATTAGAACCAATAAAACCATCCAGTTATTCATTCTATTGTTTAATTTATAGGCTTTTATGAAGGAGCCCCCTTCAGAATGTAGTTTGCGCTCTATATAAAAAGAGAGAGAGAGAGAGAAGCAAACGTGCTCCTTGGGTTACAGATAATATATCTTTATACTCTACTCTGAAATTACACCAATTTCTTGTCATTTTTCTCTGTGTGGTACCATTTGGTGTCAGTAGCAGGTAGTAAAGAAACACAACAAGATTTCGGGGCTGGGGGAGGGTGCCTGTATATTTATGTATTTTGGGTTTGTTTGTTTTTTTAAGTAATGTTTTTCTTATTCATTCCCTGAGTTTCATAGGGACATAGTAGTCAGATCGTGGGCTCATCTACTTCAGTAGACTGCACCGACTGGCAAGGGCTCCTAGGTTTCCTCCCAGCAATACCTAGTGGTGAACCTGGGGTCATTTGCATGCAAAGCATGTGTGCTACGACTGAGCTGTGAGACATGCCTGATTTGGGTAAGGCAACAATATTATAAGAAGTCAGAAAATGACACACTAAAAGGTAGTATACAGCCATGTAAATAAACCAACAGAAGTTACTAGCCTGCTGGGGACTTGCAGAGGAGAGTTTCATTCCTCTTGCAGCGGCCCACTGTGTTTCTGTGCTGTGTGTGGAGGTGGGTGCTTCCCTTCTATGCTTGGTATCAATGCCCGGGTACAGAGGTGGGACGGAACACTCCTTTCCTCCTTTGCCAGCCTGCTTACTCACCTTTGTGTAATTCTTTGTCATCTATGGCTACCAGGCTAATGCTTAAATACAAGGCCGAACATATAAGTTCTAGAGTTGGACAAATCTGTCAGTTTCCGTTTCTCTCAGTTTCTCATTTTTTTTTAACTTTAAGTTCGTTTTCATAGATTTCATAGAAATAGAGTTGGAAGGGGCCTAGAAGGCCATCGAGTCCAACCCTCTGCTCAATGCAGGAAACTAGAGGGGTCTCCCATCCAAGTAATTTGTCCCATTTCCGCATGAGTTTGAGAATTCTTAATATCCGAATGAAAATTCAAACACACTTTCATGCGTATTTCCCCTAATATGTGCATTTTTGTATGCAATTTTGCCCATTCTATGCATTTTTTCTAAGCAATTGCCCTAACGTGATGCATTTTTGTACATTATTATCACTAATATACACATTTTTTGATTGAAGAACTGCATCGCAAAATTCGGAAAACTGCTAATATCCAAATATTACTAGTTTGGTTTACATATTGGTTGGGGAAACACAAAGTAGGTAAGTTCGCATTAGATACCGCCACTTGCAAACCAGACCTAGTCACCAAAGGATGTAAAACTTTCCACCTCTGCAAAGAAATTCTACACTTAAGTGCACCCCTGGTTTTCCAGCTTGTGGGGATGGGTGGAATCAGCGAGACTTTGTTCATAAGCAGAGGCTGGGGCAGGAAAGAGCAAGATATTAATTATTTTGACAGACTCGGTGTCAAAGCTGCAGCTGCGAGACAGAAATTGTCCCTAGTTTATGTTGGTGTTCGGAGATCTTTGAACAAAAACGGCTTTGTTTTGATTTGTATGGGCAGAAAGGGGTTGTGTTTTTTTTTTAAGGGTATAAAGAATTGAAGGCAAAATGATGAACAGAAAAAGTGGGCTAACGTCCACCCTAAACATTAAGCTATAGCCCCCCCCCCCTTGCACCCAGCTGCTCCTGTGTAGAATCTGATCCAAAGGCAGGGAGCTGGAGGGAACGGGAAATGCCTCATCTCTGTGTATAAGGGCTTTAAATGGTTTGTTTCTATAACGGCCAGTGTAGCGGTTCCTTGCCATTCTCCAACAATGATGAAAAGTATTAGCACTTATTAGTAGAGTTGGAGTAACTTTTATAGGAAAAGTCTTGTTTGGACATTTATAGGGTCTTTGTAAGACTCTGTTTACCAAGGTGCAGTTTTATTGGCTCCCACAAAAATGGGCAGTGCTAGTCCCCAAAGCAACGTCAGCGCCTGAAATCTTCAACCAGCCTCCCACTGAATCCAAATGGCTGGTTTTTATCAGACGGCTGCTTTCACCGTGAGCAGAACTAGTCCTTATGAGGAAAATGCAGGATTACCAGCTGTGTGTTTCCTTCATATGGCAACTGGGGGTGTGGCAAATGTGGGGGGAAACTGCCACAACTGGGCTTGAGAACGTATGCTTGCTAAGACAGTGGCCTAGTTCACACAGAACGGCAATCCATGGTAGGGATTATTGAATTCTGGGTTGTCATGATGTGTGAACACAGCCGTGCTAACAAACCATGGTTTGTTAACCAAGACCAACCCAGAAAGAGAACCCATGTGGCTTGTTGTTGGCTTGTCAACTCTGCGTTGTTTAAACCGTGGGTTGTCATTACGTGCGAACCCAGAACCGTGGCTTGTTCATGGGTTGTTTTGCAAGGCTACAGAGATGGTGGGCAACAGTGGTCAAAAGAACCAGCTGCCTCTAGATGCAGCTGTGCTCCCATTTGCCCTTTTCCAGAACTAGAAGTAATGGCGAAAAATGCCTGGCAACACCAGCCAGGCAGATCGCATCCCCTTCGTGCTCCTGCAACTTAGAGCTGCTCCTGATAGTGCTGTGGGAGTGTTCAAGGGCTAGTCCCACTGGCCATTTTTGCTCCCTGTCCCCCATTAATTAGCTAATTAGAGTCACATGCATGCACTTGCCATCTATCCTACCTGCACCCCATTAATTAGCTGATTAGATTCACCTGCAGTTCTACAGCAGAGCATAAATAACTAGTAAAATGTTCCATTACATTAATGCATGGAATGTTTTTTGCTCAGACTGATCTAGCAACAGGCTTGAATCAGTCCATGGTTGGCTGGCTGAAATGCAACTAGTAATTGGGCATGGGGAAGCCAGATGCTATCTTTGTAAGGGGTGTGTTTACAAAGATAGTAGCACCTGCCAAGCCCCAAGTGGGTGGAGGTGGAGGGAGAATTTGGGAAGCTAGAATGAGTAAGGGTGGGGGATTCCTACAGTAGTGCAGTGGAAGCCCTGGGAGGTGGGAGGGGGCAGAAAAGGGCAACTAAAATGATCAAGGGGCTGGAGCAACTCCCCAATGAGGAAAGGTTGCAGCAGCTGGGATTGTTCAGCTTAGAAAAAAGGCGAGTAAGGGGAGACAGGATAGAGGTGTACAAAATCATGCAAGGTGTGGAGAAAGTGGACAGGGAGACCTTTTTCTCCCTCTCTCATAATACTAGAACCCTGTGGGGTCATCCCACGAAGCTGACTGGTGGGAAATTCAGGACAGATAAAAGGAAGGACTTCTTCACAAAGCACGAACTATGGAATTCACTTCCATGAGATGTAATGATGGCCACCAATTTGGGGGGCTTTAAAAGGGGATTGGACAAATTCACGGAGAAGGCTATCAACAGCTACTAGTCCTGATGGCTATATGCTACCCCCAGTATCAGAGGCAGTATGCCTGTGTACACCAATTGCTGGGGAATGTGGGTGGGAGGGTGCTGTTGGACTCATGCCCTGCTTGTGGGTTTCCCGTGGGCAGCTGGCTGGCCACTGTGAACAGAATGCTGGACTAGATGACCCTTGGTCTGATCCAGCACGGCTCTTCTTATGTTTGAGTTGGGAATGATTAATGGTGGGGAGTGGGAGCGGGGAAGGGGACTCATTGAAGCACTGGTGGGAGACGAAGAGTGCATTACTGTAAGATGAATCTTGTATTTAAAATGAGAAGCAAGATTTCAAAAACACTGAAAGGTATTTCCTCTATTTTGGTAAAATAATTTTTCCTTTGCACTACTGCCATGGTGAGAAAGGTTTAAAATTCTCTGAATGCAGCACTTTGCCTAGAGCTAGACGCTGCTTCAGAAGTGTTGTTGAAAACAGTATTATTTTGCATTTCTTGCAACTTCCTCCCAACACTGTCAATAAATTTAAATGCTGCCTCGATATCCAGATTCTTCTGCTGTAGCAGTGACGTTACAGGTTTAAGATAGCCCAGGACTTTTAGCATAATTTCAGTAAGAAAGGGAAAAGAAAGATTACTGATCTGATTGAGCAATCCAAGAGCTTCAGTTTTAAGATGATAAAAATTTTCACAAGAGGAAGATGCACTGATTAATTTGAGTGCAGAAAGAATGAATTCATCATCTGAATGTGTAACCGTAACTGATTCCCAAGTGTCCAGTCCATTGCTGAACCATCAGGCGTTTCAAAGAACCGCCTTTATAAATCTGAGCAACACGCCACTTCTTTAAAAAAAATGTGTACAACTATTCACATAAATCAAAATATTCCTTCATCTCAGGTATAGGCTCAATTGCATGTACTGTTAGGAATATGTGGGCAGATTTCACTATGCCCCTGCCCCAAAATAGTAGTATCTTTTCCTTTAAGAAGAAAAGCAAAAGCTTCCCTGTTGATTTCCTAAAACGTCTGCAATAAATTTAATTATTTGTTTGTAAAAAATCTGGGGAGGGGCAGAGAAAATTTAGGAGGGGGGCTGCCCCCAGACACCCCCCCCCCAGCTACTGGTCCGACATGTGAACCCTGTGCAAGTGAGAATTAGGGAGTGTCTGAGGGCCACTTTGCACAATCACAAAAACGTTGTTTTGTTTTGTAGCTTATCTAGCATGTGTCGCTGTGTTGAACATCATAAAGTTTGCATGGAAAAGATGTGTGCATGAACATGTATTAAACATCTTTCTGGGCACCATCTCTTTCAGCCAGGAAAGCTTCTAAATTCATATTGATATATTGATACAGAGAAAGTTATTTAAATTATTTTGCTTATTTTATTTGTTAGACATATGTGTCTTCTACGTGGTGTACATAATATTATAAAACAATGAGTAAAAAAGGAAGCAAAAGTGTGAAATTTCTCAGGGGGGTGTGTTTCCATACCACACCCCATCCCACTGAAACATTTTAGTTCAGTTTAGGGGTGCCACCCTCTCACCAACTCTGGATATCTTATTGGGAGTCCAAGCCTGGTGAAGAAACTCTCCATTCAGTGGACAAAGTCGATAAGACCTCGGACTAGAATTGCTGCTGAATTTCATCTAAAGTGAAATTGCTCAGTGGCTCTGGAGGTTCCAGAATTTGGGAGAAAAACCAAAGAACATCTTGAGGGAAACAAAAAGTTTTGATAAGACTAGCAAAATTTCTCAGGAGTGTTCCTCAAAGTAAAAGAAAGTAATCTAAAACATACCCCACCCCCAAAAGATACCACTGGAAATTTGCCCGTTGTTTCTTCCGTAATACATCCTCTATTTGGTTCAGGTCATGATATATAAATAAGTGCAGATGAGATGTGGGTAAAGGAGCAAAGGTAGTGGGAACTCTAATTTCACTGTTCGCTGTGTCAGGTGGATGCAGGTGGGTTCAGAGGCAGAAGAACTACTTCAACTGCCCCTATGTTGTACCAAGCAACTGAGGCATAGTTTGAGTTCCATCAAAGTTGACTTAGGAAACAAAAACTTGTAGACTGACGGCGGCATAACTCTGTCGAGGCTCAGGCAGTTCAGCTTCCTTCCCTCTCTCAGACTACATCTCCCAGCAGGCCGAGCTCCCCGCCACATTGGTTACAGGCAGTTACTGTCTCTAAAACTCTCACAGTGCTGCAGTATATGATAAGGAGAAAAGCATGCACATGATTTTGGGAGACTCTATTTTTCCTTGAGTATCCCCAAGCATGCCTCAAGAAGATAGATTGACAATGAGATTGGCCAGTGGGCCAGTTTAAGGCGGAGGCGGAGCATGGGGACATGTTCCACCCCTGCCCAGTGTCCTAAAATCCACCTTGTACATCTCCACATGCAAGCCATTTTCTACTAACTTTCAAGCGAAAGCTTAGTTCTTGTTTTCCTAGCTCTGAAGTTCCAGAGCTTGCCTGGAGGGGAATGTGTTGTAGAAGAATATCGGAGCATATTTATCGGGTGCAGGGTGGCAGGAGCGGAAGCACGCTGGAAGGATTGGGTGCACTATTTTTGTTCCCTGTGAGCCCCCAGAGTGATATTTCCTGTACTTGAAAGCTCTGTCAAAAAATGTGTAGGAGAGCCAGTCTCTCCAGAAAAGCCCCTAAAGGTGGTGCTAGCTGTTACGTGTAATTATTTGTAGTTGTAAAAATAAGGGATGGAAAGCGGATTGCTGACATAAAAAGTAACCTCCCCGTGTTGATTCATTACTTTAATGGAGGCATAAGTAGGTTGTTAATCTGATTTCCTGTATAACTCAGAAGAGCGCCATTTCGTTGGGGAACACCAGGAAAGTTAATACAGCACAAATGTTATATTCTTATTGCAAATATGTGTATTTCATTATGCTATAATCATTGCTCAGGATGGAACAGATAAGAGTGTGTGCGAGAGAGCATTATGCTCCTTAATCAGTTATTCAGTTACTTTCTCAGGAGAGTTTGAGGTTGTATCTCTGATTTGCATTTTAAAAGTGTCGGAGCGCCGGCGGCCTGCAAGCCACAGGCTCCGACTGAAAAAAGGGGGGGAGGCTAGTCCATTGAAGTAGAAAGAGCAACACTGGG